>JBBBWG010002192.1:0-33719 GCA_037176905.1 Azolla pinnata
CCCTCGCGCGCCGGCGACCAGCTCGACACGTGCTTCCTCTTCCCTGCGCGCTCCGATCCGCTCCCCGTCTCGTCCCTCGACCTCCCCCGAATCACCTTCCACCTCGGCTCCGCATCTTCTTCATCCGATTCTGACGATAGCCGCGACGATAGCGACCACGACCACGACTCTGTCTCCTACCACATCGACCCCCGCTACCTGCTCTTCCGCTACGACCCGCGGCGCGTCTGCCTCGCCTTCCACGCCACCCCGCACCCCTTCAACATCCTCGGCGCCTTCCACCAGCTCCACCGCGTCTTCACCTTCGACACGTCCAACGACCGCGTCTGCTTCACCGACCCCAGCCCGCGCTTCTGCTAAAATCCCCTCGGTGGATGATGACGATGACGATGACGATGACGACGACGACGACGATGATGAGGATGAGGATGTCAATCATCCTCCTCCTGTTCCGTTGGTCGCTCGGATCGGATCGGATCGAAATCCGAATCCCAATTGTGGATCGGATCGAAATCCGAATCCCAATTGTGGATCGGATCGGATCGAATCGAATCGGATCTGTCCCCTTGCGCCTGATGTATCGCTAGCTAACTCTGCAACCTCAATGTGTAGGGTAAATTGGATTAGGGTAATTTGACAGCCAGCAGCAGCTCCAGCTGGTTGGCTCCACCATTTTTGCTCCACCACCTTTTGCTCCTCCTCCTCCTCCTCTTGCTCCTCCTCCTCCTCCTTCAATATTCCATTCATCACAATATTCTGCCATACTTAGCTTCCGAAGATTCCTCATTCTTTTTGCCACCTCGATGAAATAATACTCTCTTTCATTACAAAATAACCCTCATTCTTTTCTAAAGATTCAACCAACATTTCATTGTGAAACAAAACAGATTTTTGGTGTGCAACTGGTTTTTTGCAAAGACAATCCAATCGCATCACATTGTGTGTACGATTCGGGGTGGGTTGAAACCCCAGTTGTGCAGCATGGTGTCATGGAGAGATAATAATAAAAAGTAGAATAGGGCAGATATAGAGAAGCAAAATAGAGCTAGGCAAGTGCAAAAGAGATAATTGAGAAATAGAGAGACGAGTCCAAAACTCTTCCATGCAAGGGGAGGGGAGATGCATGCAGAAGATTCTAGAAAGTTCCAGAACATCAGAAAGGGGTTTTTAATCTATATATATTAATATTTATATTATGATTCAATGTTTGATCAATTAGTTAGACCAATTAATTTTAAAAACAATGGCGTCGGTTCGAAACCTCTGTATATATGACAGACATATGGCAAGGTCTCAATCGAATACACTAAATTGCAACCATTGCCAACGTTGGATCTCATCAACAATCTTATTAATAGCACGGGACGCAAATCATGATCACGATATGCACATATACACACATGCCCTAGGGTTACGGTAACCGTTCTTCGGCAGTTGATGCAGTAGTAAGATTAAAAAGATTATGTCCGCTTCTATTGTTGACAATAATGCAGCCGTGATAAAATCGATTTGTTGACGTCGACCACTCCCTAATTGGATTGCGGATACCCCTAGTACAAGCAATTCTTGTGTCTGTTACTACAATCTTTTCCGAGAGACAGTTGACAATTCTGAGACTGTCGACACTAGAACTCCTCTCTTCAAAAGCTCCACAGTGGGTTTCACAGCAAATCGAGCCTTGCGCCCATCGCGACACAAATACATATAGACTTGATCATGCACAACTTTACAAAGAATCTAACAAGCACTGCCAAGTATTTGGCACTCGATTATGGAGTGACTAGCTCCCATGTCGATTCTCTCGACGAACGTACTCTGGCGAACATCATGATTTTGTTCTATGTTTCTGTTATATACAAACGATATATACCACAGTTCTCGTCCCTCTCTCATGAATTGCATTTCTCTCATTGAATTTATAGATCGACCTTGATCGATCCTCTTGCTTGCATGAACTCTTGTGCATGTATATATATATATATATATTACGAATCACACATGCATCATCTCTTTGTGCACAATCAAATCCATTCCGAGTCAGATCCCTTCATATGGTATTGGGAGAGAATGAGGGAAAGAAGACACATCCCGATCCGATCGAACGCGCTCGAAAAAACAGAGAGCTCAAGCAAGGAAGTTTTCATGATCGACGGCGATCATGTCTCGGTGAGGATTGAAAAGCAAGAAGCTCATCAATAGTCCGATTGTCCAAACTACGGCACGGTACGGTTCCACCTCCGACATATAGCACTGCCCCAAAATCTGATCCGATCAAAGGAAATTACATGATCTTCTTGTGACTGAATCAAGAGAAAGCTGTTTTGAACAGCTTTTCCAAAAGATGTCTAAGTTGGGAGTTTACCTTTGAGTTGATCATCGAAAGATTTTGTCAGACGGACATGTCCATCACAAACGATTCATTGTTTCTGTTCGTCGACGACATCTTAGACATATTGAATGAGCAAACTTCCGGATTCTCGAGTTGGGATTCCAATGGAAAGACGCCCGATCAAACATCACCCACATGAACAATTGTTGCTTGACGCCACGATCGAAGCCGATTTCCGACAATTCGGCCATTTTTTCCCTTTCCCCCATCTCCCGAGATTCGATTCGGAGCGAGTTTTGCATGATGACCTGCAAAATGCCTGCAGCAAAAGCATCTGGATCGAGGTGCTGAAGAAGAAATCTCGCTGGGCATGTCGACGATAGCTTGTTTTTACAACTCTTTTTCTTCATGTTCTGTGGAAATTTGTGGATGAACTTAAAATGGGCTTTTACTGGGTTCTTCCAAGCCTTCTGATCCGGTATGTGGAGGATTCCATGGTGTTTTCAGCATATGCAAGGCGGTCCAATCATCAGAGAAAGATTTCTGGTATCATGTGGATGAACTTAAAATGGATTTTTACTTGGGTTCTTCCAAGCCTCCCGATCCGGTATGTGGAGGATTGATTCCATGGTGTCTTTTACAGCAAACTCTTTCTTCATGTTCAGTGTAAATTTGTTGAATGCGGATGGGTTCTTACTGAGTTCTTCCCAGCCTTCTCAGCCAGTATATGGACAATCACAGAAAGTATTTCGACATAGGTTTTCAGAGAGATTGCTGGAATCATAAGAGCTGTTGTGCTCAAGCATGGTGTTGTTTTTAGAGTTTTTGCAACTCTTTGCTTCATTCATGTTCATTGTCAGCTCGATGAATTCGAATGGGTTTTGTACTGAGCCTTCTGATCGGGTATGTGGAGGATTCCATGGTGCTTTCAGCATATGCAAGGCGGTCCAATCATCAGAGAAAGATTTCTGGAATCACGAGAGCTGTCGTTCACGAGGGTGTACGAACCAAACATGGTGGGGCTGAAGTTGCAAGCCACCCCACATGATTGATGTACTATTTTGGAGGAGGTTTCGCAGATCTTGGAGATTGCAGGAATGGCTAGACAAACACCTGTGAAGCTCCCCTGGTTTTTTGCTCCAACAGGATGCAAGACACCTGAAATGATGAGAAATAAGGTGCATCGGAAAAGGATATATGTCTGATTTGCTGGCAAAACAACTTGGTGTATGAGATTTGTCCACAAGGGAATTGTTGAAGAACAGCAGTGTTTTCTTGGCACCGGATCGATGGATATGTACATGCCAAATGTGGTATGCTCGCAGAAGGAGAGATGGGTTTGAGCTTGGATGCACTCAAATGAACATGTACACAACAAAATGTGGTATGCTTTCAGCAAGCTCAAGCAGTGCCCATCCACATGCTGATGACATCCTCTTCATCTTACAAATGCAGGCCGTTTGGCTTACGCCCGGCTCAGGTGCTTGCAAGAACACAGGGGCAAATGTGCAATCTCGGAAATAGGGTTTTTGATCAGGCCATCGACGGTGGATGGATTTAGTGATGGCACTGATGTTTCTGCAATGAAAAATGTTCTTATGGCTGCTCAGGATTTGCAGCTCTACACACATCGGCAACTATCATATGGTGTTTTTTTTGTGTTCGATCGCAAACAATCCTGCCATGTGCCGAAACATGGGACCGTTCCAAATGCCCCCCTCCCCCCAAATCAATAGCGTAGCAATCATAATGCGGTTATTGCTGTTTGACATCCATTGAATCTCAAATCAAGCTACTTCCCCCCTCTCCCTCCCGTTATGAGAGTCAGTTTAGTTGGCAAAAAGAAAAAAAAAAGCAAGCAGCAAGAAGCAGAAAAGAAAAGAGAAAAAGGATTGTGTGATTTGGGCATTGATTGAAAGGGGGGCTTCCAAGAGCCACATGCACGAAAAAAAGCGGAAAAGCGCAGGGAACAGGAAAGCAAAAGATTGTGTGGTTTTGGCATTGATTGGCAGGGTTCCGAGAGTCAATTGGGGGGGAGGGGGGAGATCAAGAACCACACAGCCTTCTCACCTATAACACAAAATCATTTATAGCATCTCCATATACTTAGCGATTGATTGGTGAGCGGTTTTTTTCGGTTGACATCTATGGCCTTGCTTCTTACGGCTGCTATTTCATGATTGGAAAGCAGTATCAGGTGAAAGATACTCCTAGTAAGAAGTGATGTTTCGTGCGAGCTTTACTGTAGTTCCTTCAATGTCTGCCAGCTATGGTAATTCCTTCGTACATTGATGCGATTCGCCCATCTGTCGGAGCTTTCTTCTGGGTTGTGGAAACAGGGTGATGGTGCTGAGTCTTAGTCTAGCATGATGCTCAATCGTCGGGGAGAAGAAATGGTATCTACATCTGCCGAGTTTTGGTCATGAGAAATGACCTGAAAATGCATAGTGTGAGCATTAGGAATGCATCAGGATATGATGAGCATTGAGCAGTGCAGCTGCATGGTAGAATGTCGATGAAATCCTGTCGGCAAAGAGACAGCCGAGGTGCTTGTGGAGGCTCGCATCAAACCGGTTTTTTCAGTCAGGTGGGTGCCACGACATATCGATCCGAGTTTCTGCGCTTGTATGTATGTTGTTCACAAATCCATGGCATATGAAAGGCATTTGCCAGTGGTTTGAAATGCAGCGATGATACGGTCTGCAGAGGTAATTTGTTCTGTGATGATTCATATATTTATACAATCAGAGTCTCTGTGATTGTGTATATGTTGTTCACAAATCCAATTGCATATGAGGCATTTGCCAGTGGTTTGAAATGCAGCGATCCACGGAGGTAATTTGTTCTGTGATGATACACATATAGAATCAGAGTTTCTGTGATTGTCTATATGCTCACCAATCCAATTGCATATGAGGCATTTGCCAGTGCAGCGATCTGAGGTACTTTGTTCCGTGATGATACACATAGCCAATCAGAGTTTCTGCGATTGTGTATATGCTGTTCACAAATCCAATTGCATATGAGGCATTTGCCAGTGCAGCGATCGGTGGAGGCAATTTGTTCTGTGGTGATACATATACACAATCAGAGGCTCTGTGATTTGTTCACAAATCCAATTGCATACGAGGCATTTTGCCAGTGGTTTGCCAGTGGTGTGTCAAATGAGCAAAATATATGATGATGCATGCAGGATTGGAGGAAGCTGATGATGTTGCTGGTGGTTGTAAGGCTCGGCCACACAGACACGTGTGCCTCCCTCTATACACGTACGTACGTATGTATGTATGTATGTATGTATGCATGCACAAACAAGTCTCACTGTTCTTGCAGCTCGCATGTGTACAGATAGTAAATGAGGATGATGTAATCGTGGCATCATTGCATCGTCGAAGCAAAGGAAAGCAAGAGTTCGACGGTGATCGATGATCATCAATGATCGGCATTGTTGATGATGATGATGATGATCATCGATGATCGGCATTGTTGTTGATGATGATGATGATCATCATCATCATCATCATGATGGTCAATGATGGTGGTGGTGAATGGGGGGTCAATGGTGGTGGTGAATGGGGGGTCAATGGTGGTAGTGATGAGGAGGAGCTGATGATGATGGTAATGATGGTGATGGTGATGGTGGTGATGATGATGATGGTGATGATGTGGGGGGTGTGTGTGTATGTGTGTGTTGTGTGAGTTTGGTGAGGAGTTGGAAGGGGAAGTTGGGAGCAAAAAAAGTATATATATATTATATATATATATTATATCTTACTATATATTCAAAAACAAATTTGTTTTTTGATATCACTCTTCACAACAAACTGGGAACTTCAGTATAATTGGAAGTTAGAAAAATATCTATATCTATATATTTATTTATTTATTTATCTATATGTACATGTATTTGTTTATTTATGTGCCTATTTTACAGAAGTAGCCCTCCTTGCATTTGGAAAGGAAAAAAACAGAATCCAATATTGGGAGCAGTGATTCTGTTCTACCATCCGGTGGGGTTTTCAGTTGAATTGCAAAAAGGGGGCGTATAATTAGATGAGGGATTAAAGGTGGGTAATTGGGCATTAGGGGCGTATAATTAGATGAGGGATTAAAGGTGCCAGGTAATTGGACATTAGGGGAGGATAATTAGATGAGGGATTGAAGGTGGGTAATCAGGCATTAAGGGCGTAATTTGCAATTAGAGGCATTTCTTCATAGATAGACAAATTTTCCGATTGATTGGGCATTAAGGGCGTGATTTATGATTAGAGGCACTTCTCCATAGATAGAAAAATTTGCTGATTAATTGGGCATTAAGGGGCGTGATTATAATTAGAGAGGCATTTCTTCACAGATAGGCAAATTTTGCTGAAAAAAGAAAAAACAAAACAGAGTATGGGTGCATGTATGTGAGGCAAAAAGGATAGATCTATAACCGCCACACGAGTCTCTCATCCAAGATCTGAAACTGATCGTTTTAATAGATAATATATATCATGATATATATACGCATATATTATATGTGTGTATGTGTGCATTCATGCATGTATAGATTTTGACTAATCAATGCGATGTAATAATGCTTGTTTTTTTTCTTTTTTTGTATAGATCAGCTGATGATGATGATCATGGCGGTGGTGATGATGATGATGGAGGTGATGATGTGGTGATGATTTCTAAGAAGCCTTGAATCCAATCCAATCCATGCTCAGATTCTTAATTCTGCTTCTGGTTCGTTGTATTGCGCCTCTGATCAGTGATCTGATCTTGCGCAATTAAGAGAGACAATAACAGATTCAACGAATTACATGTTTTAGATATATACACATATATGTGTATATATATATATATATATAATCTGAGCTCCAAATCAAAGTCTCAGAGTCTTTTGCAGCTGCAGCTTCTTCTTGTCGCTCTGTAGTGATGTTCTAGTTTTGATCTCTCGTGTGATTAATCCATCCATTCCAATCAGAAAGGGTTTTGGGTTCATTAGGCCGAATCCGCGCAATTAAGTATAGTAATCGCCATTCGATTTTGCTAATTATGATCGTAGGAATAGTGATTAATCCTCATCCTCCATTCACTGGTCATGATCACAGCCGCAGCTGTTAGTTAATTCACCCTCCAGTCGATCCTGCCGGTTATCGTCGCAGCATCAGTGATTAATTGATTAAATCTGTCACGCCCAATCGATAGTACTCATCATCCGATGCGCTAATCACGATGATCGGCGCACCCGTCCTCCGGTTCGCTAATCATGATGATCAGCGCGATCGATAGTACTCCATCGTCGATCCGCTAATTATGATCACAGGAATAGTAAATCATCACCACCGATTCACTAATTACGATCGCACGGCCATAGTTACTACTAATCATCCAAATTATTATGATTCCGGCGATAGTAGTTCATCATCACCAACCTGCTCACTAATTACGATCACAGCCATAGTAATTAATCCACCATCAAATTCCCTGATTAAAATCTCAGCAATTATAATAATAATAGTGATTCATCATCGTCGATTCACTAATTATGATCACAGCCACAGTAATTAATCCACCATCAAAATTCCCTGATTGGGATCTCAGCAATTATAATAACAGTGATTCCTCATCATCGATTCACTCAGCAATAAATAGTAACTAATCCATGATCATCAAATCCACTGATTAGGATCAGAGCAGCAGGATGATTGCATGAAATGGTCCCAAGAAGGGGATCACCGCCATCACCATCACAATCACCACCATCACCATCACAATCACCACCATCACCATCACCATCACCGCCATCTTTACATCGAATCACCCACCTCACCACCGCTTAGAATCGATCCCGATGATCGATCTGAACCAGCTGCCTCGCCCCAACGATCATGCTGAGATCCTATTCATCGTCGATATCGCTGATCAGCCCGGCAGTACTACCCCGCGCCGATCGTAGCATGGCGGTGGACGGATCACACGGCGGTGGCGGCGGCAACGACGATTACAACATCTTCGCCGATACTAATATGGACCCATACCTGAATCTGCATCATGACGACGATCGTCGATTATATAATCATCGATCGGGCATCGATCAGGATCGCGGTCCTCGTGATCATCCGGCTGATCATCCCCACGTCGGCGCAGATTTCCAGCAGCTGCTCGTAGTGCAGGCCGGCTCCGAGAGCCGTGGCGATGGAGCTGGCGATAGCGCAATCGATGGCAGCGACGATCATCGAGGCGATCGCGATATTCCTCGCCGCGCGATCCTCCCCGATCAGCACTTCGATCCGTATTTCGGGCTGGTGCAGGATCAGCATCAGGACGACATCGGCAATCTGATGATGATCGCCGCAAACAGCAGCAGCTGCACCGCCGCAGCGATGATGCCGGAAGACTTCGGCGAATCGCATACCGACAACAATAACAACAGCAATGGCGCCGATTCGATCGGCAGGAAGGCGGCATCTGATCGCTCAACAGATCAACAACAACAACAACAACAACAACAACAATCGCGATCGATGATGAGCAGCATAAGCAATAATCAGATCATCAATGGCAATAGCTGCAATCTCAGCGCGGCCGCGATGAAGAAGATCAGCCCCAAGGTTAATCACATGGTGGCAGCTGCATTGCAGGAGAAGCAGCTGCAATCTGCCCAGCTCATGAGCCCGATGATGATGCCGAATGCAGTGGTAGTGAATCAGCCGCCGAGGATCAGCAGCGCGAGCCCCTACCGGACTCAGCTCCAGCGCGAGAGCCACATCCTTGCCGAGCGGCAGCGCCGCGAGGAGATGAACGACAAGTTCACCATCCTCCGCGCCATGATCCCCAAGCTCACCAAGGTCATAAAAACCAAATCTCGATGCGAATCTCGATCGCACCTCCAACCCTAATGGGGTCGTGCAATCGATCGATCCCGACATGCTAGCTGGATCATGCTTATACATTCAATGAGATCCTGACCTTGGATGCATTATTAATTCCATGCCTTTCGAATCGCGCATTGCATTGCATTGCATTGCATGCCCATGATCTGTTAGACATTTGGATGCATCTTAATTCATTCCATGCCTTTCGAATGCGCATTGCATTTGGATGCATAATTCCATGCCTTTCGAATGCATTGCACGCCCATGATCCGAGATTGGATGCATATTGATTTCCATGCCTTTCGAATGCATTGCATTGCATGCCCACCATCTGACACCGGATGCATAATTCCATGCGTCTGATCGGATGCATTTGCATGTTGCGCGTACATCATCTGACATCGGATGCATAATTCCGTGCGTTTTGAATGCATTTGCATGTTATACACGCCCATCCTCTGACACTGGATGCATAATCCCATGCGATTTGAATGCACAATTTGCATTGCATTGCATATGTCCCTGACTGCTTCCAAATGCAATCCCCATGATCTGACATTGGATGCATACTTCCATGCGTTTTTGAATGCATAATTTGCATTGCATTGCATAATATGCCCCTGACTGCTTCCAAAATGCAAGCTCTTGCCCATCTTGCAGAAGGACAAGGCCTCCATTGTGACGGACACTATCAACTACATCAAAGAGCTGGAGAAGAAGGTGTCGCTCCTTCAATCCGCCGCTCGGAGCAGCAAGCAGTCGACCGTCGCTTCATTGCCGAAGAAGATCATCAGCACGACGAGAAACGCCAGATCGATCATGCAGCCTCCGATCGCAGCCCATAAGATCGATGACGGCGGGGATGAGATGGATTCGGCTGCAAATCAAGCCCCAGCCCTCCAGCAAAAGACTTGTAAACCGAATGATTCAGCTGAAGGAGCAGTTAATACCGATCCTCCGATGCCCATCGATGAAGCCGGCGCTAGCGCCACGACATCGCCCTCGATCCCCCAGAACCTCCACAACCAAGTATGTAATCATCTTGACAGCATGTATAGTGACTTAGAGATGGTAGGGATCTTGCAAAACACTTGTAGCAAAAGCCAGGTACCAGTCTGCAATATTTGGGAGATTTGTGCAGGAACCAATAGTACACTGTCATGATATAGCAGCTAGTAGTACCAGTACCAGCTCCTCCAGCAGATTGAGGAGGGTGAAGGTGGGGCAAGTCGAGATCGAGGACCTCGGCGGCAACGCAGCGGTGATCAAGCTCGTGACGAGGCGGAGCCGAGGCGTCGTGCTTCGGCTGCACGTAGCGCTGGTCCAAGACTGCAAGGTCGATGTAATCCAATCCAATGTCACCACCGTCGGCGACAACATGATCCACTTCGTCACCATCGGGGTACTAAATCTAGCCATCAGATCATCGATCGATCCCGATCCCTCGTTTTGCAAGCGATTTCCATGCCCGATTTCTCTACCAGCCTGATTGATGCATCTCAGGCTTTTCCTGCTTCTTTTCCTGCTTTAACCCAAAGTTCCGCATTGCTTCTCTCTCATGCACACAGCTGACCGTGGGCATCAGCTCCACGCTCATCGATGTCGCCTCCGCTCTTCAGCTCGCCATATCCAGCCCCTCCTCCGCCACAACTGCGACGACAAATCCAGGGTTCGGACTTGATGAAGCCGCGACTTGACGATTGCGGCTTCTTCGATTTCCATGTCTTCTAAACTATGCAGGATGCCTGAGCAAACCATAGCTGCTTAGGGTTTGCTCTCCCCCCCAAATTTTGGTTGTTTTTGACTTCATCTGCTTCAATTGGGTTGCCTGCCTACACTGCTTTTTCTTTCCAGAACCTGGTCTTTGGCCATGGAAAACAACAGATGGGGAGAAAATAGCATTCTAAACAGAGGAAGGACTTCATATACTCAAGTCTGTATCATATGTGCATATATACATATGGAGACATACATACATTTACATTACATTTACATTTCACAACCAAGATTATGGTACTGACGGTGCCACTTACATACATACATCAATGAATGATACACATGCATGCACAACATTGGGGGGCACATATCCGGAATCCAATTCCAAGAAATGAAAATGTTGTCTTGCAAGGATATATTATACTTCCCATCAGTCTTTTCCAAATTTCCAGCATTGATCTGGTGACTCTTATTCCTGGAACACTCTTTCTTCTGTTATCCTCCGAGAATGGCTTATTCAAAAAATGATACTTTGAACAATTTGATGGTTTACAAATTGAATGAATGTATAATGTCATATCATTCTTCTTCCCAGAGCTCTAGTACATGCCATTCTCTGGGAAGAGGTATACATGACCTCGTACTTTACACAATCGGCGTGTCAAAGTCTGATCAAATAGAATGCAAAACGCATATCGGTACATACACTAATGTGTGTTTGTATGATAAAAGGCAAAACACACATCTGTGTCCATGTACACAACATATAATTTAGTACAGGTATAAACATGCATATATAAATACGACTCAATGCAATGTACATGTCGGCAGAGCAGTAGTGAATTCCATGTATATACACACCGATGAATCATCAATTATCTCGAGGGTTTGGATACTGTGGTGGATCTGACGCTTGGGAGGCACTCGAGTAGGCATTCAAGGAATCAGCATTGTAATATGCCCCTTGCCAACCAGGGTATGGCGGTTGGCTGTAATTATGGCTTTGGGGTGGTGGTACCTGACCTCCTCCACTATTTGGATGAGATTGAGGCTGTTGCCCTGGAGATGAAGTGCCGAAAGGAGAGTGCCTCGACATCTGCCTCTGCAGATCCTCAATCATATCTTGACTCTGTATTTCGCGTGTCATTACATAATCGCTGCATTGTTGATTCAACTCACCAATCACAGCCTTGACATCAAAACAGAGCAACAGAGAGCATGATCACAGCAATGTGAGTTATATGTTCATATGCAAACTCACATCCGTGAAAATATTATATGACGAAGAACATTATCTGTAAGCTGCAGACCTGGAGAGAAATATAAAAATTGAGGCCGGCATTGTTTATGTTGTCACGGATTTCTCGATATTTTGCTATTGCTTTATTGATCTGCTCGAAAGTGCGCTCCTGGGATGCTGAGCATAAGAAACAACTCTAAACAGAAGTACATATTTGTCCCAATGATCTTGAAGTTCACTGGTATACACTTAGGACCAGGCTCACATTGCACATCTACTACACTTACAAAGGCCTAGTGAAGCTTACACATTGTGGAGTTGAAAAACATTTTACTCCGATACACCACCACCCAAGTTGAAAGTTCATTTACAAATTGAGCAAGTAAAACATACAGTCCTCACCTTTGAAATCTTGCAGCTTGAAGGCAACCACAAATGAATTATTCTGCACCTGGAGGAAAAAACAAAAAAGACATATTATTAGCACTTATATGCTGGAAAATGCCTCAGTTTCAAATAGATTGCATGCCTTCCCACATCGAAAGTTAACAAATGCACAGACAGCTCTCTTGTAGGCGCTAAAATAATTGTGTTCTGTCATGAGTAAACCTTGCTAATGTTCAAGGTCCATATGCATAATTTGGTAATTGAAAGAAACTGTATAGATTTTCAACCTTGATTTGTTCGAGCAGCTGCTCCTGCAACTGCACATTCTTGTCGACTTCTTCAAAGATGTGGTCATATTTTGCTAGCTCTATTTTGAAAAGCTCCTCATAGGATCCAGATGTGCTCATCAGCTTTGGTAAGATATTGTCCTGAGTTGACATATAACAGCTCCCACTATATTTTATCTCTTATGATGATTCACACAAAATCAAAATAAGCTTAGAATTAGAAAAACCTTCTGCCTCATTTCTTTGAGCATATCCTGGAGCCCCACGCGTTGTGTAGCTAAATTCTCCAATTTTGCCTACACATAAGAATGAAAAACTCTTTAGTTTTTCGACAAGGAATATAACAATGTAAGGGGCAGTGAAAATTATTAGTTTCAATAGCATCTTACAATGGAGCAAAAAGAGCAGCATTAAAACTATTAAAGAAATCAGAATAGTATCCCTCAAAAGTAAATGTTTGACACCACATAAAAGGAGCCGCCAATATGGAAAATGCACACAGAGGAACGCAACTTTGGCACCCAATCAGATCATGACACTGGCCAGGAACTCGGTTCATGATTCTACACTCAAGCACAGGGATTAGCCAGCAACCTACCAACCCATCATCCAATACACAGAAGTTCACAAAGCTCCTGCTGTATACAAGCATCAATGCTCTCGAAACTGGTCAAGAGAATTTCAGGAGACAATCAAGCACACCAGAGTAGCCGACACAGTGCCTAAAAATGATAAACTCAATAAGCACAAAGAATCGGTGTGTCAACATCAAGCAGCTAGACTGTGCATGCTCACGAAAGGGTTAAAAACCAGATAGTCTTAAGTGAAATTTCGCCAGCTATCAACAGGACCATATTTCCCAGCAATTTTGATATCATATTTGTTTATGAAAGTGTCTGTACCAAACTTTGTTTCAGTGCTCCAATGATTCCAGTCTCATCTCCATCCAAGGACATGATGGGTCTTGCAACAGTTGGAAGCGCAAGGACTATCTGCAAAGAAAGTAACACAGACATAAGTATGCTTTCAAGTTCCTAGCCAGAAGTTCACATGATCACTCACCGGCTTTACTGAAAGAATGGACATGAGATCCCAGTTATCATGGATAATGCGCCGAATCCGTTCATCTACTTTCCCAGCTTGCAACAGCTTACTACGGTAGCTATTTATCCGATCTTGAAAGCTCTTAGTCAGTGTGGCGGACTGTGGCCGTGTCCAGTGCTTGCCATATTGTGATAGCAGTCTTGCATCTTCCTCTGCTTCCTTTTGCAGTATTCTCTCACAATCGATCAGCATCTCTTCATTGATCCGATTCAGGTCCTTCAACTGAGCCATTTCATTCTCCAAGCCCAATGGACCGCCATCCAATTGAACTGCTTCGACATCCTCTCTAAGTTGCTGAGGTAGGATAGAGCCTCCGTCTAGTGCATGAAGGGACTCTGGAAGATCCATCTCTTTCAACCTCCCATTGGCTGTCTCATCCGCTCGTTGCAATTTATCCCCATGGCTTCTTATGACTTCATCCAGCATTTCCGTATATCTAGAAAATGCCATTGTACTGCTATCCGGCACGATGCTTGCAAACATCTTTTCGTTGCTTGCATCCAAAACATCCAACAAAGTGGAAGGCTTCACAAGTGAAACTTCTGGTAACGGTGTCAACGATTCAGCCGAAGGGACTCTCATGAGATAAACACGATCATTTTCTTTCTTAGCTTGTTCAAGGTTACAATTAACCTTGGCTTCTAGGCTGGAAATGGTATCGAAAAGCTGGTTAACAGCACCACGTCCAGATTTTATCGCCCTAGCAAGAAGGCTACTGGCAGAACTCAAACGGGCTATTTCTTCCCCAATCTCTTGTTTCTCATGAAGGTCTAGGGATACCCTATAACACGCTTCTCCATAATATTGAGCAGCTTTTAATTGCACATGAGTGACCCAGGATTTCTCGATGTGTTTGTTGAGAGGATCTAGTGTTAATGCAGCCTGGGCTTCCTCATAATACAACCCAACTTGCCTTGCAAGCTTACTGCATATGACATAGGCTTTATTATCAGAAATAGCCTTTTCAAAGAAACACTCCTGAGCTTGAGCAAGCATAAGCCTCTCCAACATCCCAGCACATTCGACGGAGACATCGACGGTCGAATTGTTCCCATTAGAAGCCTTCAAAGAGATTTTATCTCTGAGAAAAGCGAAAGCACCGGCTGCTGCTTGGAAGCAATTACAAGCTTGTTTAATGCCATCAAGGGTAGATCTATTCGCACCCAACGCTATCTGGCTTTGCACAGCACCTAGGTTGAACACTACAGATGCTTTCTCAAAATGTATGTTGCGCTGGGTTGCTTTCTTACCTGGCTTGAAGGCATCGCTCCAAGCGAAAGCGACTGCATTCACATGCGTTTTCTCGCCCGATATCGGGAACCGTGATTCCATCACGCAGAGAGCTCTATAATACCTTTGCAAAAGGTCTCTCCGATCCTCGAGAGAATTGGCGGACCTCTCGACGTCTTCTCGGAGCTTCTGGACCATTCTCAGGTCTTCCTCATAGTCAGACGCCAGGACTGCCGAGTAATTCCTCTCGATATACGCCTTCATGGGTCCATACAGGTCAACAGGGCTTGTCCTCTTCTCTTGAACAGCGAGCATAACATTGACGGTTCTTGAAGGACTAACCATAGCAGCAGCAGCAGCAGCAGCAGCAATTCCCTGATGAATATAGCTACACAGGTACCCACTTTTTCTCTATATCAAAGAGGGGAAGCAAAACCCTTGCTGAGAGAAGAACACACCTGGCCGATTCAACGTGTACAAAAAAGCTCCTTACAGGATTTTTCTGTCGGATGAGGCACCGATCGGTCTGGGAGATGGTCGGGGCCGATTTAGGGTTTGTTGTGTACAGCAGGTTGGGGGGGGGAACCTGGTACCTTATTTAGGGTTTCTGGCGACTTGGGCAGCTGAGGAATTTAGGGTTTGTGGAGGGTGGGGCTGTTGCAGCAGCGATTCGGGGCTGCAAGCGAGGATGGGAGGAGGATCTGTCTCTCTGTTTTGCTGGGAAGGTCTTCTTCTTCTTCTTCTTCTTCTTCTTCTTCATTCCTGCCTTTGAAAAACAGAGTGCTTCTTCTTCTTTGTCTTTTGGGCACAAGGGAAGTGAAAATTTTTGGAACACAAAAAGGCCAACTAACTTTTCACAAGAGGGGGAAAACAACTAACTCTTTTGTTCAGGACAATGCAAAGATTTTCACTTTGTCAAACCTCTTGAGCTGGGAAGGAGGAAGGAGGAGGGGCCCTCGTTCAATCGGCGCCGATCTGTAGACAAAAGTGTTCCAGATTCCTTCTTCCGAGATAGATCTGGAATTTCGCGTCATTGACGCCTTTTTTCTGGCCTCCGATAGACTTCGGGCAATAGCAGAAGAGGGCGATTTAAAAGACCGGAGAGAGAGAGAGAGAGAGAGAGAGAGAGAGAGAAATAGAGAGGTGATGGGGCGTGACACGGAGGCTCTGAAATAATCGAACCGTGTCCGAGCTGAATGACCCTTCAAAACTCTTGGGGGATGAAGAGGCAATGTTTTTGATCGATTAAATCCCCAAGGAAAAACCGCAATGGCTAGAGATGCTCGATATCATGGAGAAGCGTGTGTTATCAGTGTAGTCCCTGGAACCTTCATGAGATAGAAGAGCCTCCTCAGATACTCTGTACATTCCTCGTCTGTTTTACAGAATGCCTCTTCGATTTCATAGCTATTGCCCTGATCGATTCCTAACTGGCTTGACTTTGCATTTTTCTTCTGTGTAATATATGCCTGATGCTCTGCTTGGCTGCTTTGTCCTTCGACGTCGAGTCTTCCTCTCAATTAATTCCAAAGATGGGGCCGATTCCAAGTCAATCTTTCGGCTTTTCCAACCCCTCGTACAACTCCAAACACAGATCGTGCGTTTCCTTTCTATGTATATAAATCAAATCATTCCGATGCACACAATCAAAAGACGTTTTCCGCTGCATATAACATCGTTCTTCAGCACACAATCGTATGCTTTCCGCATAACATCATTTGACCTACAAATATGCCAATGCGAGGCTGTGGCTATGTCTAGAAGAAGCTATGGTTCTAGTTACAGCACAAATGAGGCCAAATTCAGCACAGCAGAATCGGAAACAGACATGTAGAAACCAGAAGTACAACCCCATTGCTTATCCGCCGACTTACAATGGATTTTAGAATCGATTACACTTGAAATGTTCTGCCATTTTCATCATCAGCAGCAGCAGCAGCAATGTTCTGCCATCTTCATCGTCGTCATCAGCAGCAGCAGCGATCGCTCTCGGGTGGAGCTTCGGAGCTTTTTCTAACTACTTGTTGGGCATTCCATGTTAGATCCTTATTAGGTACAGAACAAGAGATTGTTGCAAATGTTAGTTACAGTTAAGATGGCTTGGCGCCCGGTCGAACATCACGCGCCACATGAACGCTCGCGACAGCACCATCTCGAGCTCCTGATATGTCCACCTCCGAGTCGGAAGGTGCTGGAGAAACAATACCATCTCTTGGAAATCGAGTCTTTGGAGCTGCTCGCTCCACTGTACAAAGTCGAGAGATCACAGCATGTAAGAGGCGATGACCAGAGAGAACAGATTAATCAGTAGCACCAGAGAGAATATGTGCAGGCTTGTTGAATCATTCCAACAAAAACATTGTAAAAGGCACAAATTTTACTGTAAAATGCGCAAATTTTACTGTAAAACGCGCAAATTTTACTGTAAAATGCGCAAATTTCCACTTTCAAAGCAGCTGTCACGCTTAATTTTATACATCTACTCACTTCGGTACCACAAGAAACAGCCAAACTTCTGTGCTTCATCAAGAACAAGTAGAGAAGATCAAGACTTACTGTCAACAGAAAGCTGGCACATACATAAACAAGGAAATCTGGAAATTTATCTCCTTCAGCAAGATATGTATCCCACAACCGAGTCACTAGCAGAAACGGAATCTGTAATACAACGCACATGCTTCAATCAGAACCATTACAGTATTATGAAATGCAAGCTATAGATCTGGTTCTCGATGAAAGACAAAAAGATGAATGCTTCATACACACAAAAAACGATGTTTTGCATTCCAAATGGTGATGCATTCTGCGTGTCACCTCACGGATCAGAAGACAATTGACCCATCTGAATGCGAATTGTAGAAACTCAAGGCCTTGCCTTTCAATATGTTTTGAGACTGCTTCTGAAAAAATAGACATTAATTTTGTCAAAATAAAATTAGAAGCCTCTATGAAACAGACATACAGGAGTTCCAAAAGAAACCAATCAGTTCAAAAGACCTTGATATTAATGGACATACAACACAAATGGTATATCGTATGACACCAGAACCACAAAGAACAGTGGACTATTCATGGTTTCTCTCATAAAAACTTTTGAGACTGAGGCTATCATGGCTTTTCTCAAAAAACTTTGGCATCTACTTATTGCACCATAATAGAATTCATCCTGGAAAGTCCGATGGTGAAGATTTTTCAAAGGCAAAAGCTGTAAGCATAGGATCCTGAGATTCTTTCAGAATATGTGTAGTTACGTCTATTTTCTTTTGAGATATGAAAATATTTGAAGTATCTTTTATTTTTAAGTGACACATTCATTCAACAGAGTCATGACATGTAGAGATGTTACATTGATAAATACGTCTCAAATGCATGGCAATCAAATGAAGGGATTAGAAGACAGACCATCTATACGCCGAACAAGCTCCTTGAGTTTGAAAACAAGCCGTTGAATTCCTGGCTGTGCAAACGTGTAATGATCTTGGATATTGTCCAGCAGTTTAGAGAGACACCAATAACAATCTGCCTCAATGTTGGACAGCTTGGCAGACGGAAGCTTTGACACAATCCAATCTTCCATTTCTCCTTCCATATGTTCTGACAAGAAGACCACCAAAAAAGGAGTAGCAAGGTCATTAATACCTTGAACATATCCACTAGCTGGGTGACGAATGGCCCTGCGTTCAAATACCAATTCCCAATCAATCAATGGGACTTGAAGTTCATTCAATCAAGAGCTTTAGACTTATATGGATGAGTGCGAATGAAAATTTATTCTGCATTAGCTACAACATGCCATATGATCTGGCTTCCTTCTTTCAATGAGAAAATGTGACTCAAGCAGCTGGACACGAGGGGTCTTTATAGTCTACATCAAAACAAACAATTTAAGATAAGCCAACACTGAGAAATAATCAGACCAGATATACAGAATGCGCTCTAAGCAAGCTTGTATAACAGGCTGATGAAAGAATGCAACATCAGGCATAGTTCTCGGACAGTCCACAGAAATCTGCAAGTAAAATGATCACACAAAATTCAGAAGATATATAACCACACAGTTCACTTATTTGATTCAGAAATTTATAACCAATACCTGCCGAAGGGTATGCATCTCATCCTCTGCTCTATCTGCATCTGGAATATCATAATATTGAGAAACACAATCAGCATATTCAAGCCGTTTTCTCATAAGTGCAACTTCTCTTCTATCAGAATTTGGTGGGGAGTAACCCTGCACCATAATACAACTAACAATTAACCAGAATAGTCTGAAATACCTTATAAACATATGCAAATTTAGTCATTTTAGAGGTTATAATGTGTGAGATATATGAATCCTATACTTACCAGCAAAAGGCGCCAAACCAGCGGTCTCATATCTGCCGGAACACCACTCCATGCAATTTCTCTCAATGCATCTAAAGAAATGGCATAAAACATCAAGAAAATGAACATTCAAGTACATATAGATAATACACTCACGAGAAGTATGTCACAAAATAATCCTTTACTCACCCAAATCAACTACTGGAGCAGAGAGCTCTTTTTTAAATTTCGCAATCCGTGCACTATCTGTCGCTCTACCCCCCGATACACGCTTCTGAATCGGAGTTGAGCCACTATCCTTGTTTACATTTTCAGGAGCGGAGCTCATTGACATGTCTGATGTATCTACTGATGATTCAGCTTCATTTGGCCCAGGATGTTCCACCTACATCATAACAATTATCAACAGATACAGTTTCATAACAGTATCCTATGTTAATATTAACTGCATCCTATGAAAGCCTGAATTTTAAGCACATCATGGCCATGTGGAATGAACACAAAATTCTAGAAGGCCAGGAATCAATGTAGAACAATCCCAACCATACACACAATGTGCTTGCAGAAATACATCACAAATAACATGGGCAATTTTCATGAGCAGCCAGGTATGTTATATTTGCTTACATGTGTAGAGAAGCTTCTTAGATGAACAAAAAATGAAAGGCATGAAAACAAAAATACTCTTTGCAACCCTTCCATGGAAAGAAACCTTTATTTCACTGTAAGCTACTGAAGGCTATGTTTTCCTTGAATCTCCAGTGGTTCAAGTGTCTTTGAAAATTCTGTTTATGTGTTTCACAACCCTCTGTACAACTATAGGTCAGCTATAACCAATAACCATGGACTCTTTACATGTTATGTGGGAGTAGCACCGTCAGCTCTTTAAAATAACATTGAAATGCACTTTCCGGTGTGAGAACAATTACCTTAACATAGCCTCCACTATCACTAAAATCTGAGAGTGGATCATTATCTCCATCGGATCGATCTGAAGTTGATGCAGAAGGAATTGTCACCCCAGAACCTTTGATTGTAGTATCCGTTTTCCTGCTTAGTAGGACTCTACCAGGGAATGATCTGCCACTTAACAACCTAACAAGGAAACGGAACAGATTAAAACTTTAAAAAACAGAACCTTTCAGAAGGACAAAACCTAAGCTTTACTCAGTCCTCAATTTCCGGCGAATCAAGTTAAGATAAAAAGGTAGCATTAATGTGAGCCCCACCTTGTACTTTGACAAAACTATACAAAATGAACAGAGTCAGCGTCTTGTATGAATCAGAAGTATCCTTGAGTTGAGCGAATCTAAACAAGAAGTCACTGAGCTCCCTTGTGAATGAGGAGCACACCAAAAATGTACATCATAAAAACGTCTGTCTGTATGAAGATATGATCTTTTGTGTGACAGCGCAAATCTCGATGAGCTTAAAAATATATTGGACGAATTCATTCATGCCATCAATCCAAATGTTGCTTAAGGAAGCAGGCAGTGGCTTATCAGGACAACCATTAAAAGAGCTTGGAAATCTTCAGCAGAACTCCCATTAAGCTCTATATATGTGGGTGGATAAAGAAATCTCCACGCATGTGCGAATCATACATGATCTTAAGACAAATCTAACCCGTGGATTGACAACACTGTATGAAGAGAATGCTGAAATCATCAACAATATCACCAGCACGAGCAAGAAGATTAAACCCTTACCCTTGAACATTCTTGAGGGTTTGATTGAATCTGCTGTCCAGATTCCCGTCTCTCCTGCTCTCAGACTCAGAGGGGGGCTTCATTTCTCTTCCAAAGTTGCCGGATTGGGTGGAGCTTCTTGCCTGGTCGTTAGAAGAATGGCAGCCACATTACGAGGAATGGCTGGGATGCAGAGCTCCGAGGAAGGAAAGAAGGAGGAGGAGGAGAAGAAGAAGAAGAAGAAGGAATCAGAAAAACCAGAGATTTGGGCTGCAGATCAGTGCATCTGAGGCGAGGGAGAAGACAGGAGAATTGGGTTCATCACGAAAAGTTAAAGAGGGAGGGTAGGATCGCCAGAGAGGGCCATTTCTCCCTTCCCTCTTTCTCTCTGCCTTCCCCTGTTCCACCAGATACACATATATATATAGTCAGTCAGTCTTAACACATATCTACAGAATTTTCCCCTGTTTCTCTAGCAATCTGAAAACCACTCCATCTTGGAGGTGATTTTATGATACCGATCAGGATCAGACAGAAACCGTGAAAGTGTATACGATGCAATCTTTTGTATTCAACAGGTTGCATTTCAATCGCAAATTCACTCTTCAAGATGCACAACTTGATAACCAATCGAGTCTTTGAAGAGGGGAGCTACATCAAAGCATCAACGATCCAAACTTCCAATTTGCCTCTTTAAGGTCTTATACCATTTGACGTCTTTTCGCATTGCAAGCACCAATTTTTTGCACCGATTGAAATTACTTTCCGATCGAAAGAGTGAAATGCAAAAAAACACATAGAGCCACTTTGTATACCAGAAACCTTGTCATTTGTCATCCGAATTCTGAGAAGCAACTCTATGTACACCAAGAAATTGTATACCATCTGTGGACATGCCACCTTCAGCAGAAGTGAAACTGACTATTTTAGAAGCAATGTAAACTAAGATGAAGCCATGTTTTGCAAACAGCAAACATCATCACCTGCAAGACTACTATGACTTCAGCTCAAAGGAGCATCAAAATCTCTGTTCAAAGGTTTTCCCCTTTGAATGCAAATGACCCTTTTTGGCCATATTAACTGATCGATGGAGGAATAACAAATGCCCCATAACACGATTCCAGAGAAAACATAATATTGTAATACTTAGTAGTAACACTATAAAGGTACAAAAGCCAATGATTCATTGGATATATTTCGTAAAAGCTATGTGCTTTAGTTAAGGGCATCCCAGTGTTGTAGATTGTAATATTCCCAACATGGCTTCTTCAGAAACTAAATCATCAGAATCATATAAGTTCTTGAGAGCATCAAATGGATACCCTATGATTTCAAAAACTATTAGAGAAAAGGAGCCCCAATTAGGTAATACAACATGGTAGTAGTACAGGGGGACTGAGTTAGCATCGGGTCGCAACTCGGATAACCGCATCGTTCTACAAAGAAGGAAGAAACTAATTAGGCAGAAATGCATCCACTTTGTAATATGAGCCAATGTGAGTAAACCGATAGAACAAAATTTGTAAAGTTGGGCCACAATACGGAACTAAGTGCAGCAAACTATCCATGCCTACTGAATCTCTCCATCTTCTCCCAGTTCTCCATCCTCCAATTCATCAGGAATAGTATGTCGACGATGTTCTTTGCGATGCCGTTTATGCTTGCTCTCGCTGTCGGAATTGGATTCGTAAGTATGCTGGAAAAAAACCCAAACCAGCGACACACATGGAAGTTTAACATTAGCTCTTGTGCACAAACATAAACTGCTAACACAGCTCACAAGCATATAGCTTATTTGCAGAAGACACTAACCTTCCGAGACGACTTCCTCTTCTCTCCGCTATGTTTGCGCGACCTCTTGGAATCCTCTCTATCTTCTCTGTCTGTGCTTGCATCATCACTGCTCCTGCTTCGATGGCTTTTCCGGTGCTTTCGCTCCTTTTCCCGATCCTTCTCTTTACGCTTTTCCTCCTTCTGGACATGACTATTATTGCCACCCTCTGCAACTTCGATCTCTCTCTCCTTCCTACTCAGCTTCTCTTTCTCAGGTGGTTCGACATTACTATCTTTCCTACTTATCCTATGACTGCTCGCAGCTTCGCCAGCCTCAGTATCTCTGTCTCTTCTTGCATATTTCTCCCGTTCCTTCTCGAAAATGTCAAGATAACCCTCTTTTTCTCGCCTTGATTTTTCTCTCTCCTTCTCAACTAAATCACCATAAATTTCTTTTTCTTTCCTGCTTAACTTTTCTTTCTCCCTTTCTTTTCTCTCCTCCTTCCTTTTTTCTCTTTCCTTTTCTTTCTCCCTTTCCCTCTCTTTTTCTTTCTCCTTCTTTGCCTGATCAAACACTCGGCATATTTAGTAAAAGAAATAAATGAAGGACAAAAATTAAGGTCAAAATTCCCAGGTAAATCCCCCTATAACTAAGAGTTCCCCATTATACACAACAATTTTATCTTTGTACAACACTTGCCCTTCTCTGGTTACTCTTGCCACTGTATCAAGCCCACATTCTCACATTCTCACAACAATAGAAACTGCCCGTAATGGTAAACTATGAAGTTCAATAGAGGGAAATGGCTACTCGATACCTTCTCCTCTTCACGTTTTTTCTCTTTTTCTTTGGCTTTCTGCTGTAATAATTCAACATAATCTTCAAAAAGCTTCTCACGCACAGATTCTTCAGTTAAAGCTCTGCATAACACATACGTATTAGTGCCTGTACACAGCAAATCCTTGTATTTAGAATGCCAAAAAACACTTTTTCTTTTGAAGCCAGGAATGGGGAGGGAGGGGCCCTTAACAGGCTTACTAGAGCAGGGCATTGACCTGGAGAGCAAATCTACTCCTACCTCCACCCTCGGTTATTTGTAAATGGTGGAAGCTTAAATTTGGAGAGGAAACATACCGAAATTGAGGAGCACTTTCCAACTGACTCTGGCACTCTTCCCATGTGGATGATGCTGTTATTGACTGCAGAGAAATCAAGTTTTCTTGACATAAACCAGTTATACATAAAAACATCTGTGTATTATTTGATACAATGTACTACCCACCTTTTCACTATGAAGAAGCTCGTTAAAGTCATCAATGATTCTTTTCCTTTTCTTTGCTTCCTTTTCCTCCTTCTCCTTAGCTCTATCTAGCAAATCCTCAAAAACAATCTGAAGAAAAAGCAAGCTATCATTTTTTGGTTAGCATGTCTTGAAAACAGTTCTTGCAGATATTACAGGAGAAGAGTTAATCAACTATGCATGCTATAATTAATGAAAGATGTAAAAGAATTACACTCGAGAACACTCGCCTGAAAATTCGATTCATCAACTGTTGCCACATCGCCAGCTTCTGTAATTGCATCTTTGAACATGTCAAATGTCCACATAGACGTTACATTTATCTGTCCAAAAACATAGGTTTCAATATGACGAGCAGCAGTAAAAGATATTGTAAGATATATGTGTACCAGCACCTTTCCAGTCTTGATCAGTTCTTTTAAGATTCCCTTATCCTCTTGATACTGCATTATAAACAAATGTCGAATAAGAGCTTGAGAATCAATCATCACTCGGCTTGTTTGGCACGAGTTACATTTAATCACATACAAAAGTAAGATCTAGCTCACCTTCTTGTCGATATCCTCCATAACATCATCAAAAAGATCCTTTGGAGTTGATCCACTGAGGTTTGTGCACAGGGCCTCATATGCTGGAGTTTCTTTTAACTGCAAATGCATTTTACTTGCTAGTTAGTACTGTGAAAAACATGTATAATTCACAGCTGAAGGTAGTGATATAACATTTGCCGTTGAGATATAGTCCTTCCATGTAAGACGAGCATTCAAGATGCCAGATTCTCTATGTTCTGAGAGCAATTTCCTGAATTCATCTCTGTTCTTTCTCTCCTTCCTCCTCTGCTGCTCCTGTACCCACAACAATCTCTCAGCAGACAAAAATATGCAAGTTGACTACACAGACCAAAAGCCTTAAGACAGGAAAACAAAAGTAGGCAAGTGTACCTTGGGTTAACGTGAAAGAGTTATATAAAACAAACAATGCATGCAACTGGATAATCCATTAAAAGCAATCTTTAAAGACAGAAAAGTCTACATACAGCAATGCCTGATAGCACCAGAAAGACACCTATGAAACAACTGATGATCACAAAAATAGCCAGATTCAAATTTCCTGTACCGAAGAAAAAACGACCTAGGTTTTAAGATCTGTGAGAATCAATGTACGAGGTAGCTTTATCAATTCGCCCTGTGTGAGGAAAGACTATATCACATTGTACCACACAGCAGTTCATAATTTTCATATGCTACACTCTATATTTAGTTCCATGCTATGTTAAAGCTCTATTTATTCACATAAGTTAGAAAATTAATAAGTTGGATTCCAAAAGGAGATTTATGTAAAGCCGAAAAAGAATGGCCTAATTATGCAATAGTCTGAAGCTTCCATTATCTCCATCCTCTACATGCACACTTGACAATGCCACAATCACAATTATCAATGTTATGACCAAAGGACGTTTCCAAATGCATGTATGGAACAAAAATACTCTCATCTAACTAAAACAGAACCTTCGCAGATCTCTTCTCCTCTTCTTCTAGTCTCTCTAAGTGGCGAATATGATCCTGCAAAACCGTCACAAGGGAATGGAAGTGTTGCAAGAGAGCATTGAGCTGAATTCGTAATAAGCTTTTAAATTTATAGTTACCTGAAAAACTTCTAGTCTATCAATTTTCTCAAGACGAGAGTATCTTTCATCATCTTCAAGTTTGTCAACAACTTTTCTCCAATGAGTACTGACCTGAATATAAACTGAACAATCAGTGACACATAGCAAAAGAATTTGACTGAAGAGCACCAGCAATACCTTTATAAAGTCACAAGACTCCAGAAAGGATTTATACTCGCAGAGATATTTTTTCCTATCTTCTCGAGCTTTTTCCTTTTCCTGCCATATAACAATTTTACCGTGAATTGAAGAGTTCTCAGCTCAAATAAAAAGTGTAAACATAGGCTAGATTATTTAGCTATATACTTTCTTCTCTAGGTCCAGGAGATAATCATCAAAAAGCTCCAATCGATCTCTTTCTTTTTCAACTGCCTCGTATCTTGGGTCCTCTGCAAACAGTGTGGCAGCTTTACTGCATGAAGCATAGTTTTAATTATTTACAGTAAGTCTTCTGGAATAAGATTTCAGATGCAGTGATTTCAATGGATGGGATTGTAGGAAAGGGAAATGACAAAAGGACAAATGGAATAGACCTCCATCTCATTGTTGAGGTTAGCTCTTTTGATTCCTGTCAACAAGATTTATGAATAATCAAGTCATAGTAAGAATACAATACAGCTTAGGCATAAGCAGATTTATATATATGACATACCTGTAGCATAACCACAAATTCCTCCCTTGCTTTTTTCTGTTTAAGACGTTTTTCTTCAGCTTCTTGTTTCTTTCTTTGAGCTAAATACTGGAAAGTCATATACATAATTATAAGCCGAAACATGCATATAATTCACTTTTGTCTTTAGCAAAGTCACAAAAAAATGCACAAACCTCATTGAAAGTTTGTTTCCGCTCTCCTAATGTCTTAAGGGCACCATACCGTTTATCATTAATTATCACACGCATTGCCTGAACAACAGAAAAATTGACAAGTTGGCAATATTCAACTTTCTGCATTCTACTAAACAGGCAGACCAAGAACAAATGAAAGATTACCTGTTCCCAGGTCCAGTCAGACTCAACATGTACAGCTTCAAGAAGCTCTTTGAAAGCATTTTTTGCCTCCTATAGACAGAGGAAATACATTTCAGAGTATGTCTTAGTAACACCTGAGTATATATCAGATACAAGTAGAACCAGATCGGCTATTACGGTTTTATTTGCATAGTTTGGTTGCTCCTCGACTATAGAAACAGGTTTTTCTTCAGTTGACACATTGACATGTCCCACTGATGGCATCGACTTCTTTGCCTCCTTCACACATACAGACAAGAACCATTTTAGTAATACAAAGCAACTCAAATAGAGCAAAATGCATTGCAATGAGAATCGGATAAATACACATTTGGCTTTTAATGAGTACAGCTGGAAGCACTAATCAGGTTATAAGGAAATAAACATTACAATGTATTTACCTCAATATCCTGGGGTGATATTTCCTCAGATGCATCTTTTTTTGGGACATCCTTATCTAACTTTGTTTTGTTGTCCAACCTGCCAAGCATATTATTAGTGAAAACAAATCTCACAGAGCTAACGTCAGTTCTGCAAGTGAAGAAACTTTCCTTAAATGGACATACAGCCTATCCATGCGATAACCTTATATTATTTGAAGCCTACTTTTCCCTTACCAATAAAATCAAATGAAAGAATGGGATATACAACGTATTCTGCATCGCCAAAGTGGCTTATAAAACCAAAAGAGAATTCACATCTTAAAACTAAAGAATGATTTAAGAGTTTTTTGACTCTTTGGCTATAACTACCAAGTCAAACTTAAACGACAAAAAGCTCACGGAACTTTATGTTGATTAAAGATATGACACAACCAACAGCATAAATAACCCAAAGATAACATCTCAGGCCTTCAGTCAACAAAAGCATGAGCTATATTCTTGACATTTAATATTTTATCGATACCAAAAGGCATAAAAAGTCACAATAACCATACTTATTGCCTGTCAGCAGGGTTACGTGCAATCACAGAAGAAAATGTAACTAAAATCATACACTGGAGTGCTGTCTACTGTAGTGGTTGGCTGTGGGGGTGACAAAACCGATTGAGGTGCTATCCCCATCCCAAATGTACCATTTTCACTGCTTTGCTTCAAGGCTGAAGGAGGCAAAGGATGGAGAGTAGTAGCATCAGCTGCAGCTGGACTTGATGCTATTGGCAATGGATGCATAGCAGATGGTGCACCAGCTGTAGGTCTGCTTTCTGCGGTATGTGTTGTTGCAGGACTAGCACTACTTTCGGCTCTTTCTCGAGCTAGCTGGAGATCATACAGTACATGAATATAACATACAAGAGGAAAATTGATTCAAATCCAAAGACTCGTTCGCACGGTGCACCTTCATTTCTTCTGGCATAGTCCATTTTGACTGTTTGGTTAATTTGTTATAATAATACCTGGCGCCAATAAAAAGAACCAAAGTTGTTCTCAAATAGCAATATTCCATCATTAGAAATGAAGAGAAAATGGGCTAGATCCATACTTCCTTCCGTCTGCACTTGAAAACTCTTTCCAAACAGTTGAAGCATCAGCACGCTGTGAAAATCAATCCACCACCATTACAGACATATATAAAGACAGCTTATATAAAATCATATTCCCTTGTTGCACTGAAACATGCTCTGGTGCCAAGCACCAATACACCATAGTTTCTTGTACATCTCTCTGGTGAAGTAGAATGGCCTTTCGAAATGTATGTGCAAGCATGTAAAATATATACAAAAACAAATCACAATCACTGATCAACCATATTACCACCATAACTAGGTTGCTCCTATTATCATATGCAGGGAGAACTCCAATCTATGGCTTGAAAATGCATTAAACATCTGGAATTACTATGCAAACTGCGTTCTTGCTTCTTGTGTTTATGGCTAATATTAAGTTAGGTATGCAAGACGATTCTGAAAGGGATGTAAAAGTAACATCAAGATTGTAAAAAGATGCTCTTTCGAATGCATTGGCAACTAGATACAGCGTCTTCATGCTAATGGTTAGCTTCTGATTATCGCAAGCTGCTTAAGCTCATTGAAAGCTTTGGGCCAAAACACCAATTACCATGCTTAAGATACAATATTTAGTTTTTTAATTCCACAAAATAAAGCAAGAAATGGAAAATATTATAAAAAATGCTCAATGACAGAATGGGATAAGGTTTATAATAATGCTTGTAGCTTTCTAAATCTTAATTAAACTACATAATTAACAAAATCTTTCAATGAGAAAAAAAAATCACAGAAAGATTGAAAACTGCATCTACTTAAGAAGTACTAAAACAAGATTAAATATGACATCTCAGTGACAGATATCATCTTCTCACCTCTAATGGTGTCATCAGTTCCACAGGTTTCTCCCAACTTGAGACCTTGGTCTTTTTATTGTAATAGTACCTATATCAACACGATGCAAGTTACATAAAGATAACCACTATAAAGAGATAAAAAAACTTACTAATAGGTACCTCCTTCCATCAGGAGCAGAATGTTCCTGCCAATCTGAAGAGCTTGGGGGAGATGACTTTGCTGTGGTGACTGTAGAGCCCTGATATAGACAAACAGATAGGCACATCGATGTTCAAAACAAAACCGAATCAAACTTCTGCACGTGCACCAGAACAGAACTCCTTACCGATGCAGAATTCGTTGTAAGGTTTTGCTGAGCCATCTGAGAGACTGGAGGAGGACCAGAAACGTTCGGATGACCTGGCCAAGGCTGAGAACCAGATTGTGTCCCTTGAAATTGCTGAGGTAGTAGTGGTGGTGGTTGAAATGGAACTGAGGCAACGCCAAAATTGGATTGGGGGTACGGGGGGGCAGATGAAGAGAACTAAACATACAAGAAAGATATCATAGCAAAAAGTAGGATCGACACCTATGCAGCTACATGGGCACCCTACCAGTCGACAATAAACAATGATGTTTCTAAAGGGAAGATGATTTACCTGAAAAGCACCCATACCAGGCGGAGGCCCGTTAGGAGGTGGTATTCCCATTGGTTGTACATTAGGTCTTTGCTGTTGACCATAATTCGGGGGTGCACCCTGTAATGGATGATTTGGCTGCCCAATTTGTGAATATTGTGGACCCATGGCCGGGTCGGGAGGTCCGACACCTGGGCGAAATTGCGGTTGTAAAAATGGTGGTCCTAACTGGCCACCTGCAGAGGATCTGAACTGCAATGGCTACAAGAACATCATATAATATGCATACGACAGGGACACCATTGCAAAAAAAAAAGGCACAGATTTGATGAGAATTTTATTTTTTTAATCTTCACAAACCAATATTTTCTAAACTGAAATGTATATAAAAACAGCATATAATATGTGTATGATAGCCATATACACTACAAAATAAAGCATACTTAAAGAGTAAATGTATGCACAACCTTGAGACCCCCATATTTATTGGAATGGTAACAATACACATGTTATGCCTTGACAGCTGGATTGACGCAAGAATAGAAATTGGATGTGAATGTAATCTGAGCCATATTTTCGAAAGAACAACATATATTATGCACATATGGATATGCAATAACCTCAAATTTCGACCAATAGCAAGCCGTGCAATAGCTGACAAGGAGCAGAACTACTAGGGCTCCAAAATCCATAAAAACATGTCCACATGACAAATACAGTAAAGCATAAATTTGGATGTCTGTATGAAGAGAAGATCTAAGGAATAAAAGAAACTTCGGGAAACGGAGTAAGAGAGCAGTGTTTACCCCTGGCCCTGTAGGAGCATTCGCTGCAGATGGAGGACCAGTTTGCGCTCCAGGACCTAAATAATAAAACCAAATAACAATCATACAGAGCCGTGGCAATTTACATGTTCGCTATTAAGAGACCGCATAAGAACAGTCTTTTGTTTAATTCCCTTGGTTTCTTATGGATTTGCATGCTTTTTTGTAAAAAATTCCCACCACATATGAATGAATAGTTCAAACAAATCAAACAAAATTCAAAACATTCTGCACTTTTTCAGTTTCAACACGTGATTTTAGGACGACAAAACATACGGGTTACTATTTCACTTAGGGCGTTTTTCATTGATATATAAGGAATCTACTCTTTCATCAAGCGGTGGTTTATATGCTAGTAAATGTGATTTTACTATACACATATCTTCGCATTACCTCGACAATAAAATGACCGATGTTCAATGCTTTCACAAAATGTGTGACTGAACTGCCGAAAATGTTCTATCTGTTGCTAAAATGTGCAATGCATTTGCATTTTCGCCATTTTGCGCTTATACGCTAATGTGATTAGTGAAGGGTAAAAGAAACAAAAGTTTGACAGAAAGAATAAACGGCATACTCCTTCAGTACCAAGAAAATTAAAACTTCAGTAAAATGTGCAGTTTTACAAGCATATCCACAAATCTGAGAGCAACAGCGTGCATGAGTTCACTGGGTGGCACTATAAAGATCAGGATTTGAGCTTGTGAGTCAGCATGCGAAGTGCATGCAATCGTGTTTCCTGTTGTGCTTTAGCAAAACAAGTTCAACCTCGACCGCAAAGACGATCCTCGAAATTGTAGTTTAGGTTTCGGTTCTTATCTGTCTCACTTCTTGTTCCTGGTTCCGGTCTTTGTGCTTCTCATTCACAAAATCTCAGAGAGAAGTTGCGAAAAAAAGACCACGCCGGAACATGAAAAAACCAGGACAGGAAGCTTGAAAAGAAGAGCACACATACAGACACGAGAGAGAGAGAGAGAGAGAGAGAATGAACCTGACATCCAGGAAGGCATGGTCATTCCACGTCCACGTCCAGCACCCATGTCCGGGGGAAGGCCCGCCATAGCGCAAAAACCCTGAGAAAAAACACAGAAGAAGATCGAGGGAAGGAGAAAACTATCTCTGAACTCCTGCTCCTCCTGCTTGTGTTCGTATATGTGGCGAAGCCGTACTTCACCTTATATATACCGATGCGTATCCGTATATGAATACGTATCCGTATCCGTATGTGCTTGTGCTTGTGCATGAGCATGCATAAGTGCACACACACACACACACACACACACACATGCATGCACATGTGCATGCAGCCCGCACATGCATTATTACCCACATACGCATACATGTGCATACACCTCTAGTGTGGCTATACGCGTATACGCACGGATGTGTATAGTATAGGGAATTAGCCTGCAAGGCAGCCTAAAATCGAGAAAGTGGCGATTTCAGATTGATCTAAGAGAGCGTTCCAAGTGCGCAAGGAGCCTGGTTTGGGTTCAGTTGCTGGTTTAGGCCACGATTTCTGCTCCAAGGACCTCGAAACCCTGTTGATGATTATCGACGTGATGATTTGGATATTGATTCTATCTCCTTCAATTCTGACATGTGCTGCAGATGAGAATCGTCGTGCTCGGAGGAGGTTGATCTGTAGGCCGGTCGGTGAGTCCATGCTTAATGCTTTTGCAGGCGAGACGAATCCATGAACTGTCACTAAAGTTCACGTGAGCATCTATGTTGTATAAACATCAGCCACGAACCGCTCTTTACTAGTTGGTAACCAAGTAGTTCAAATCCCCAGGGTGTGTCGAGACGCAAAACAAGCACGATCGAGCGCAGGCACAAGCTAGCATGATACTAACACTTGCGAGAGCGGAGGAAACAGTGGAAGCTTGAGCAACAATGCGAAAGGAATGCACGCACTGTCGACGACGATTTTCGACACGACACAATGTACGCGGCGTTAGGGTTTTGTCAACTGTTGCCCGAAAGGATCAGAACGCCCGATGTATATACGATACGATGTGCATGGCGTTGGGGTTCTGTTAAGGATATAAAAAAGAAAAAACCGATGTACCAAAAGAAGTCTTGGCATGGATATGTTCGTTCATCGGACGTCGATTTTGGCGACGCAAAACAAGATACACGAACCTCGATTGTGAGCTAGCAGAAGCAAGTGCTGCAGCTCGGCTAGGCTTTGCTCGAGCATCAACAACTTCCGGTCTTTCCACGCACAGATGCAATCGATATCCTCCGTCAAGCTTCCATTGGTCTCCACACTCTACAGCTGCTGAGCTATAGATGGGGGGGGGGACAACGCTTGCTGCTTCTTCTTCTTCTCTTTTTTTTTGTTTTTTGTTAACCAGCTCCTCCTCCTACGGAGAGTTGCTTGAAATAACCCACGAAACAAAGATGGCCCAAAAAAAAAGCTGGGAGTGATCCTATAAAAATCTCTCTCACTCATCACTTTGGAGCTCAGCTCACTCGAGCATCATCGGTTGAAGAAACCCTAAACCCTGAGCCCTAAACCCCGAAACCCTCGAGCCTAAACCCTAAACGTCGAGAGGGGCCCGAATCTTACTACTGGTAGGAGAGATCTAGCGATTTGGCACTGGCGAGAATTGCAATAGATTTGGCATCGGCGAGAATTCGAATCCATCGCGAAGATCACGATGCGCGTCGCGTGTAGCCGCCGCCGCGATTCCTCGTCGTCCATGCCCTCCTCGACCTTGTTCCTATCGTGGCTCGTCGTCGTCGTCGTCGTCGTCCACGTCGCGCATCATCATCATCATCATCTGGGCGGCAGCGCGGCGGCGGCGGCGGCTCCGCCGCCATCGGCCGACGGCGGCGGCGACGTGGGGCTGGACACGGGGGACGACTACGAGGGCGGCGGGGGTATGCGGCTCGAGGTCGTGAGCACCGCGGTGGCGGACGGGAAGCCGTTCAACGAGTCGCTCTACTTCGCGCGGCTCGCGGAGGAGACGGTGACGCGGGCGCGGCAGGGCGCGCACCTGGGCTACCTGGTGCAGGCCGCGGTGGGCACGGCGCCCGTGTTGGGCGA
>JBBBWG010002203.1:0-33718 GCA_037176905.1 Azolla pinnata
AGAGAGAGAGAGAGAGAGAGAGAGAGAGAGAGAGAGAGAGAGAGAGAGAGAGAGAGAGAGAGAGAGAGAGAGAGGTTTAGGGTTTGGGGCATTCATCTCCCCAGGCCTGCTCACATGCCTTTGCATTTAAGGAAAGCTTTTGAAATGGCTCACTAGGCATTGAAATCCATGACTTCTTCATGCCCCAAATTCGATTTTTATCACTCGGAAACCCGCGCATACATCGTGATGATGTTGTCGGTTAGATGGGAGGAGCGATGTTTGGTGGAGCAAAGATGTGCTGAGCGAGAGGTTTAGGGTTTGGTGCATTCATCTCCCCAGGCCTGCTCACATGCCTTTGCATTTAAGGGAAGCTTTTGAAATGGCTCACTAGGCATTGAAATCCATGACTTCTTTGTGCCCCAAATTCGATTTCTATCACACGGAAACCTGGCATACCTCGTATCATGATGATGTTGTCAGGTAGATGGGAAGAGCGAAGCAAACATGCGCGAGAAGTTTAAGAAAAAGAGAGATGTTTGAGGGTGCAGCGATTGCAGTGATGATGCTCCGAAAACAGGAGTGTTGGGAGAGAGAAGAGGAGATGCTGATTTGGTGTGTACCCAACCCATCGGCTTGAGTTTGGTACACGAGAAAATGTTATCATATTAGCTAACCTTGAAAAGGATTTGTTCAGATCACAAAAAGAGGTGTCCGAACAATGTGTTAACATGTATGAATAATAACCTAGTTTGTGGACTGTGGGCCTTCACATTAAAGATCCAATGTCAACATTCAAGTAACTCCCACTACCTTCATGCAATACTCTTGTTCAGCTTTTCCAAGACTTTTAGTGAGATATCTGCAGTATTATCTTGTGTTTTGATCTTGAGCAATGTGACTAGACCATCCTCCTAAACTTGTCTGATAAAGTGATGCAGCACATCAAGGTGTGCAAATGAAACATGGCATTCTTAGCCAGATATACAGTAGATAGACCCTTAACAATAATCATAGATGCTTTCTTCAGTTTCCACAATCCACCACCAAATAATGTGGTGTAACCATGCAAATCCATCTGTGCAGATAGCAAACGTTTGTTTAATGCAAGGTACATATCTAACATCTTTGAGCACAAGCTCTTGAACATTGTCTAAAGACAAGTGTATGGTGCCAATACCATCAATATTGCAAGCATTATTGTTACCATGCTAGATTTTGTTGTAATTGCCTGCATCAAATGTGATAAAGCACCCCAAACATGGAATCACATGAAAAGAAGCCCCAAAGTTTATTATCCATGTCTATGTCAATCTATTATCGGTTGACAATAAAGCCTCAATAACATCTATTTTGGTGATTTGCATGTTTTCAACTTGAGCTTCAAAGACAACACCATCTCAATAGGTCTTCAATGGTAACATTTGAAGCCATATTAGCTTTGCCTGTTGCATCAAGTTTATCATCTTTGTTTTTATTCTCTCCAACATTCTTTTTCCTTTCTATTTTTATCTTAAAATATCTACAATCAGGTTTCTTATGACCATTGCCACCACATTGATAGCATGTGATCTCTTCATTGAGAATAGAACTCCACACATCACAAAGGTCAAGTTGGGGCTATTAGGTAGTGAAATAACTAGTGTTTTCTAAGAATCAGGTAACTTCATAAGTAAGAAGATAGCTTTGAGCTTGTCATCAAAGGCTGGTAATCCGGAATCTTGTAGTTGGGAGAGTACTTGTGATTAAAAATAGATGCGCTGTTACACGTTTTGACTCATCAAGCCTGATACTTACAAGCTTTCTCATCAAATGTACCTGATTCATAGGAGTAATATTCTTGTAAGTGGTATGGGCAATAGTCAAGCCCTTTATATTTACAAGGATCTGATCAGAAATGATCATTTTAATATATGTAATGGCTTTCTTATTCAGAGTGGTCCAAACATAACATCATCTTCCATGCTCTCTGGTTTCTTTTCCACAGGAGCACCTTCACAATCTCTCAGAAAGTGGATGCCTTGCATATGTTCAATTAAAAACCTTTTCCATCAAATCTTTTGATCTAGCAGAGGTTTTCCACTTCATTTGAAATGGAGGCCACGGATCCCAAAATCTATGGCAGATTTCTTCCAAAACATTGGGCAGAATACTGATAGGAAAGGGTTTCAAAAAACCGAAAGAAAGCTGAAGATTTTTCTGCTGATTCTGAATCTCAAAAATTCAGCAGCGAAGCAGAGAAAAGAAACTTGGTTCTGATGCCAGTTTAAAGGAAAAGAGAGATGTTTGAGGGTGCAGCTATTGTAAGGATGATGTTCAGAAAACAGGGCTGTAGGAAAGAGAAGAAGAGAGGCTGATTTGGTGTGTAACCAACCGTTTGGGTCGGTACACAAGAAAATGTTATTATATTAGGCAACCCTGAAAGGGTGTGTTCACGTTACGAAAAGAGGTGTCCTGCCCAAGTGAACAATCTGTTCACATGTATGAATAAAAACCTACAATGGGATTCGAACTCATGAAACTCAGAAGGGAAAGCCCTTCCATGTTTTGGTTTCGCGTGTGATGATACTCGCCCTGTTGCCACGGGTGCTTCATGTTTCTGTTGATACATCTGTTAGGCATCCGCCATTGTGTTATTTGCTAGATGGATGGATATTGCATTGTGACGTTTAGTTTAGGAGTGATGCTTGGTAGAGCAAGTATGTGTGGGAGGTTGGGATTTGAGCGCATGATGGTTAGAAGGAAAGACCATTTCATGCTTGGTTTTTATTTGATTCCTATACCAACCAGCGTACATCCAGTTCTTTCATGTTCGAAGCAGACCAATATGCCAGGTCTGTAGCAATTGTTTGTGCATCCAGCATGACGTTGTTAGCTAGATGGATGGATATAACGATGTGATATGTAAGAAGGGAAAACCATCTCAGTGCTGGTTTTTGTGTGATTCTTGTGCATACCAGGTTGCGACTGGTGCTTTCATGTTCGTAGCAGATCTTGTGCGTAAGATCACACTGCCGATCTCGATCGAGTTCATCCGAATCCAATCCTATGGGAATGCCATGAAATCTAGTGGAGTCGCAGTCCTATGCAATGACATCAAGATGGACATCAATGACAAGCATGTCCTTGTGGTAATGAACGCAAAAAAGTCTGTATGCCCTCAGTAGATGGGAATAGCTTACATACATATATACACACACATATATATATATAAATGTATCTCTGTTTTTTTCCTTTTGAAATTCATATCCTCCCGTTAGTTATTCAGAAACCTCACAAAGTAACCTGAAAAATGATGCCACAAAACCATATCAACCCTTAACGTACTGATTTCTTACTCTTCTATGCTTTCTGGGGAAATAATCATTTTACATTGGGAAAACTACCAAAAAACGCCAAACAAAACCGTAAATTACATTTTAAGGCCTACTAAAACTAGAAACTACAAATTAATGCCTAGTTTTTAAAATTAATGATCAATTAATTGATTGACACCAAATCAATTAATTGTGAGCTCAATTAACATAAAATTAAATAATTTATTAACGCTCAATTGATTACCATCAAATTAATGTACGTGCTAATCAATTAATTAGATTCTAAAAATACTAACTTTTGTTAATCGAATATAGTAAGGAAATCGATTAGGATCAATCAGTGAGAAGCGATTAGGAATAAATCAATTAACGTTATACTTACAGAATTAATCGGGTGTTAAATTTTAGTGGAAGATGAGAGTAGGCTTTAATTTGTAGTTTGTGATTTTAGTCGGCATTGAAATGTAATTTATAAATTTGTTAGGCGTTTTATGGTAATTTTCCCATTTACATCATTGTATAAAACCCGTTTTCTTCTGTACTGCTCGGAAGGCTAGCTTTTTCGACAATGCTGCACCTGAAATCCATGCGGCAAGAGGTAGTTACAACTTCCCACATGGAGTCAAAACCATCTCCTGCCACTTGGATTTCACAACTTCCTCAGCTGGAATACAAGTATTCCCAAGTTTCATTTGGTATCTAGTTTTCCATATATGCTGTCATGTAGACTTCGAGGGTAGAGTTGATAGTTCACTATTTGAAACATCATCTATATTAGACTGCATGACAACTCCTGGCATAGCGCTTATTAGACTTCAGAGGTATATGCTCCTCCATTCTCCCTAAATTACAATCATTTGCAAACATCTGATCTCTGAGTGTCATCCATGCTGTTGATCCTATGATACATTATATTCGATCTTTTGAAATTAACAAATCCTCACCAGTCTTAGGCATACATCCTTTAGCCTGGATGCAATCCCATAAGCATTACCATGCCAATTCTGAAGCCATCCCAGTCATTTCATACTGCATTTATTGGGGCATTCTCAGCCATGTGTTCACTGTAAGTGCTCAATGTATGAATAACCAGCGAAATACTGTCATTTTCATTTTTCTATTTGTCAAAACATCTTCGAGAATTTAGTTGTGAATTTTGTTACCAATTTTCGATCCTTCCAAAAACCTTCTGTTGAAATTTACTTCTTTTCTCCTCTGATAGTATTTGTCAACCTAACATTGAATTATATTGAAAAAGTGGAAATTTGTTTTGCTCGTGAGAAGGTCTCCATATATATTCCCCAAATCCCATTGTAAACACACTAATGGGAAGTTCCCAAATTCTGATGCAATTCAATCCGGTTTATATTTATCTTGGTCCAAATCCAAACGCCATTATGAATCAACATGCATAAGAACTCTAAATCTCTTCTTTGAGGCCCATTGCATTACTTCAACCTCTATTGGCTTCCACTCTAGTCTATCTTCTCGTCAAATATTAAAAACAATCTATTTCAATTCTTTGTTACCACTCTCATGCCAAGACATCTAATTGAGAAAACATTCCAAACCATTCATTAACAATGCGCTCCATCTGTCTCTCAATAAGCGGCCCAAGCACATTTTGAACATTTGTGCACATTGTTTTGCACCATCTATACTGCACTATAGCTACCTATCTATCTACCTATCCTCTTCTGCACGATAATGGAATTCTCTCCAATTATAGTATGTACTAGCCATTCCCATCTCTAATGTTAAGTAGGATTCCATAAAACTGGCTGTCTTAGTTGCTTCTACTCATTTGTATATCTCGTGTAATGTATCCTAGTCCTCTAACATGTTGCCATGCACACGGTAAGGAAATAAAACATATCCGCCTATCTTTTTTGATACCAAAATCTAACAGGCTTTTAAGCAATACCATCTTCTGTCTTCCATCAATGGGCCACCCTGTAACAGGCCTATCCATATGTATCCTATTTTGTAACAAATTTTGCTAAGGTTTAACACCCATTTGACAAGCAAGGTCTGATTTTGCATTTCTGTGTTAGTCACATGTAGACCTCCCCTTTCTTTCGATTGTGTAATAGTTGATCAAGCTACTTTAGAGCAAGCCATGGTACAATCTACCTCCGGCCATGAAATTTCTGAATTAATTTTTTATGATTTCACAAAAATAAAGCAAGACATGATATACCGCCTTCATGATGACAATTCTTGCCAAAGATAGTTATATTGCGCTTCAATGCATCAATTCTATTGGAGTGTAATATTAGGGCTAGTTGTAGTTCAGGTGCAATATGCACCTGAACCCCAACTTGGGACGCCACATACAAAGATAGTTATTTTGTGCTCCAACGCACTAATTTCTTTCTATTGGAGTGTAATATTGAGGATATTTGTAGTTCAGGTGCAATATTATTCCAACTTGGCACCCTAAATACTGCACAGCTACTTCTAGGATCTAATGGAAATTTGGCTGGGAGGTCACTTCAGAATGCTACCATTTTCCTCGAATCCAACCTTGCGCTTAACCGTAGACGAAAGTTTTGCCAACATTGTTTCCACCTTTCTCAAAGTAGTACCTATTCCTTGCACGTACATATCTGTATCATCTGCGATCTCAATATCCAAAAGCTCCTTAATAGGTATACATAGTCCTCGAATTTATAATGCAACTGATTACTAGTCTGAAGACAACTTTTGTATAAAATAAGAACAAATACAGTGCAACAGAACATCTTTGTCTAACTGACCGAGTCAATCTAAATGTGTAACTTATACCCATAGCCAATATAACTTTGCTTGATACTTATTCCACATTACTCCAACTTCGTTTAAATATTTTTCTGAGAATCCCATATGCGCGATAGTTTTTTCTAAGAAGGTTCAATGAACTCTATTGTAAGCCTTTTCAATTTCCACTATCATATTGTGGAATCTTGCTTCGCGTTCTCCCAAAAGTTGGCTATGCCATCCAAGATACTTAATACTTTCACAAACCACGTCTGGAAAGAATGAATCAGGCAAGGTGTTTATATATGTATGTATGTAGGATATGTATGTACGTGTGTATGTATATATGTATGTACGTGTGTATGTATATATGTATGTATGTGTATATATTTGATGTATGTATGAGTGTGTTTATATATACAAATAGACTCCATAACCTTTTGAACTTGGTTACTCTGTGGGTATATGCGTATGTGTACCCCCAAGGGTTTATACAGATTAGTCGAGTGCATATATGTACACAAATGCATATATACATGAAGACTTCATGGCTTATTGAATCTTTTTTTGTGTGTGTATCTATATACCCATTGATGTAGATTAACAGGTACTTTCATTAATAGGTGTCATGACTCTTGAACCTGTTTCTTTTATCACACAATGTTTGAATAGGTGGAGGATATAATCGATACAGGATTGACTCTAGCACGACTGGTCCCCTACTTACGAGAAAAGGGGGCGCTATCTGTATCAGTCTGTGCATTTCTTGACAAGACAGCTCGCAGGAAGGTGCCATTGGAACTCCCTCCTGGTGGTAAATTCTATAGCGGCTTTGAGGTAAAGGGTTGTGAATCATTTTTCTTGTTTTGATGCTTTGAAGGATTCACAGATTTTGATGCATCTTTTTTCCTCCTATTGTGACTGACCTGTAATGTAACTTACACTCTCTTTCTTTTTTTCCTTCATGTTGTGTCACAGTGTCCCGATGAGTTCGTTGTGGGGTACGGAATGGATTTTGCAGAGCAATATCGGAATCTTCCTTGTATTGGCGTCCTTAAAAGCTCAGTATACAGCTAATTGACTGACGATATAAACAAACGAGACATCATGGCATTAACCGATTTTGGCCTCCATTATTTTATTTGTTTCTTGTTTTGTTTCCCTAGGACTCCAAGGCATTCACAAGGTATGAAGACCTTATGTGCATCTAGAACTAGGGATTCAATAGCAACCCATTTACCCAGTGTGAATTTCCTTTGAACTCTTGCTTTCTTTTATTCTCCCATTGTTGTAATTGCTTCGTGGATCATATAGGCTGTGCCTGAAGTGAATTTATTGTTTTAGGATTACTTCTTTTGATGATAACACATCATGTTGGAGCAATGCCTACTCGGCTACTACTATGTGTGCATAAGAATGTGTCCCTTTGAAATATGGGGTTAGAGAAATAAGAAGGCAGATCCAAGAGCTCACAAGCTTATGTGAGGAAGTTATACGATTGGTGCGAAAATCGTTGGCTGAGGAATGCACGATGTTTTTGTAGCTGAGAATTCGGAAAGTGGTAACAACCTAACTTTCTTTCGTCTTGTTGATCATTCCTGATTAACTTTTTCATGTGGGTAGAGTTTGAGGGCAAGTTTTTGAAGCAGTTCTGCAGAATGGGATTTGAACCATATCATAATTGGAAAGTAATGCCATCTAGCAGTTGCATCGACCAAGATCATTGTTCATTCTGTCCTCATGTCTTTTTTTTTTTACATAAGAGGAAGGAAAAAAGGAACATTTTCATGAACTAAAATCACACACTGTTATCAGCTTGGAGCACAAAAAATTGATTTGATGGGAGGTTTGCAAGTACCTGCGTGCATTCATAATCCTCCCAAAAGTCCTAGAGAAACAGGATAAAAATCAACCATTGCTTTTGTGCTGTATCATGGTTTTCATACTGAATTTAGTTAAGGAGTAAGGAAAATTCAAAAGCTTCTTGGAGAATTTTGGAACAAATGGTTGATGTTGCAGATGAATTGTCTCAAAAGGATAGATTAACTTAATAACTTAAATAGCAAGATTTGTCACCTTTGCGAATTGGGGTGCTACGCATGGTGCTTCAAAGTCGAATGCATCATAACTCAATGCTGGTTCCGAGTAGAGTTTTTGTGTTGCATATGTCTAATAGGGAAGACCATCGTTGTGGCTTTGCTGTAACCATTATAAATCTACTATTCGATGAAGGATCACATGAAGTGGATCAACTGTATTGTAAACGCCAATGTGGCCCATCGGACAGAGGCTTAACGACTCGAAAGGAGGGAGATCATGTCAAGATATAGTGGCATAAGATATACATATATATACCTGGCGAAGAGAATCTTGAAAGAACAAATTACCTGCACAGAAAAAGAAGTCAATCGTAACAGAAGTCGGTTGGATTCCTGTGTACTCGATTCGCTGGGGTATTTTACGAAGCGCTTCAGCTCGTCAGGTTTGGTCGGTCGTTTCAGATCTGGGCCCGCTTTTTTAATGAACGCGGCGTCTGGGGGCCTCGCCTGCCTCTCGAGGCAGAGTCGACGACCAACAACGACGGACTAACGACAGTCAACGGGTGCTTTGGAAATACTTGTTATTTTGTTCATCCGATCGATCGTATGGCTTCTGCCGTTGCGCATGCAACAGATGCACTGACTGGGAGCGAAGGGAGTTGACGCGGCGCCGCGGATCGTTGATCTTTTTCTCTTCACCAGCGCAGGTCTGGTCGGCACGGATCGCGGCACACAAAAAAAAAAACTGTTGTATGAAGAAGGGAAGACCAGTGGAAGAAGGGAAGACCAGTGGGGTTGTTGACTCCGGACCGGAAGTCCACCGACAGGAAGAGCTTTATGCACTGATCATCATCAGAGGATTACTATATTCAAAGTCAATGATTGATCTGTATGCTTGCATGCATGCTATGCAGGCATGGCATGACATGCTCACCCAATATGGATACATGCATGCATGCATGCATGTATGTATGTATGTATGTATGCCATGGGCATGACATGGCATGGCATTGTATGCTTGGTATCGCTGATCTGATGCGGATGCTGTCTGCGCCGATCGGAATGGCCAACTGAAGGGGTAAAAAAAGTATGAAGTGACACGATCGAGCCTTTTATGTAGGCTTTCGTGGAGGAAGAAGCAAGGGCATGTGATTAGGTTAGCTTGGTCTGGGCTAGACAAAGCAGAGTGACTGCGACTGTCATCATCATCATCATCATCATCACCATCATCATCATCACCATCATCACCATCATCATCATCCTCATCATCATCATCACACCATCATCATCATCATCATACCATCACCATCATCATCACCAGCATAATCATCATCATACCATCACCATCACCATCACCATCACCATCACCATCACCATCACCATCACCAGCATCATCACCAGCATCATCATCATCATACCATCACCATCATCACTATCATCACCATCATCACCATCACTACCATCACCACCACCATCACCATCATCATCCACTATCATCACCATTGTGATCGCCGTCACCACCACCATCATCATCAAGATCATCACCAGCATTGCCATCACCATTGTCATCATCATCATCATCATCTCATCATCACCATCATCATCATCCTAACCATCATCATCATCCTCACCATCGCGATCATCGTCATCATCACCACCACCACCAGAACTGCGATCACCATCATCACCATCAGCATCATCATCATCGCCAGTGGTCATCAGCACCAATGTCACCGCCACCATCATCAGCATCATCATCATCAAGCACCACCACCATCACCATCATCATCATCGTAAACCATCATCACCACATCATCACCACCACCATCGCCCTCATAACCATCATCACACATGGCAGCTGCCGATGAGCTCCCTGACGATTGTTTTTTTTTATCATCGGAAAACCCTAAACCCTAAACCCCAGAAAGAGAACCTAAACCCTAACCCCAACTCTGGTTTCTAGGGTTTTAGGGTTCGTGAGGACAGAGTAGTGGTTTCCCAAGAGAAAAATTTCCCCCCCTAAAACCCTAACCCTAAAGTTACCCAACCATGAGTGGTTTCCAAGGGTTTTAGGGTTTTTGAGGACAGGTTAGGGTTTCCAAGGATAGAGAAAAACTTTCCCCTCCGTCTGGAAAGAAAACCCTAACCCTAAACCCAACTCTGGTTTCTTAGGGGTTTTAGGGTTTGTGAGGACAGCTTAGGAAGTTCTCCTTCCTTTATCTTTCTGTCGTGTTTAAAGTCGAAACCCTAACCCTAACCCTAGCCGCATCTCTTGTCTGTTTCTGGGGTTTTAGGGTTTGTAAGGCCAGATGTTTAGGAAGTTCCCCTTCCTTTATCGTTCTGCTTTGTCTACAAACGAAACCCTAACCCTAACCCTAACCCCATCTATCGACTCTTTCTGAGGTTTCTAGGGTTTGTGAGGCCAGATTATTAGGAAGTTCGCCTTCCTTGATCTTTTTGTTCTGCCCAAAGACAGAACCCTAACCCTAACCCCTAACTCCATCTATTGCTTCTTTCAGGGGGGGTTTTAGGGTTTGTAAGCCCAGATTAGGAAGTGTTCCCCTTCCTTTGTCTTTCCGTTTTGTCCAGAGACAAAACCCTAACCCTAACCCCATCTGTTGTTTCTTTCTAGGGTTTTTAGGGTTTGTTGAGGCCAGGTTATCGGGAAGCGCTCCTTCGTCTACAGATCCTTCAGTTTTGTCTACAAACAAAACCCTAACCCTAACCCCATCCGCTGTTTCTTTCCGGGGTTCTAGGGTTTTTTGTGGGGCCAAATCATCAGGAAGTTCACCGACCTCTTATCTTTCTGTTCTCAAAGACAAAATCCTAACCCTAACCTTAACCCTAACCCCAACCCTAACCCTAACCCCAGCCGTCGTTACATTGGGGGGATTTTAGGGTTTGTGAGGCCAGATTATAAGGAAGTTCCCCTCCTCTACACACAAAGCCCTAACCCTAGCCCTAACCCTAACCCTAACCCTAACCCTAGCCCTAACCATAACCCTAACCCTAACCCTAGCCCTAGCCCTAACTCTAACCCTAACTTTAATCCTGACCCTAGTCCTAAGACCCTAGCCCTAACCCTAACCCTAACCCTAGCTCTTTGTGAGGCCAGATTATAAGGAAGTTCCCGTCCTCTACACACAAAGCCCTAACCCTAACCCTAACCCTTGCCCTAGCCCTAACCCTAGCCCTTTGTGCCGCCTGATTATAAGGAAGTTCCCCGCCTCTACACACAAAGCCCTAACCCTAACCCTAGCCCTAAACCCTAACCCTAACCCTAACCCTATCCCTAAAGCTAACCCTAACCCTAATCCTAACCTTAGCCCTAACCCTAACCCTAACCCTAGCCCTAGCCCTAGCCCTAACGCTAGCCCTTTGTGCCGCCCAATTATAAGGAAGTTCCCCTCCTCTACACACAAAGCCCTAACCCTAACCCTAACCCTAACCCTAACCCTAGCCCTAGCCCTAAACCCTAACCCTAACCCTAACCCTATCCCTAAAGCTAACCCTAGCCCTAACCCTAGCCCCAGCCCCAGCCCTAAACCCTAACCCTAACCCTAGCCCTAAACCCTAATCCTAACCCTAACCTTATCCCTAAACCTAACCCTAACCCTAACCCTAGCCCTAACCCTAACCCTAACCCTAACCCTAACAAAAGCTTTCCCCTTCCTTTCCTCGTTTCTTTCCCGTCGTCGTCGTCGTCGTCATCGTCGTCATTCCGTCTGCTCTGCTTCTTGTTTCGCCATCGCCATCGCCATCGCCATCGCCATCGCCATCGCCAATTCATCCTGCACCTGCCTGCATTCTTGTGCCAGACTGGGGCCACAAAGTGGAAGCAGGGAACGAACCCCGCGTCTGCTCCGCCCCCCGGGCCCCACCTCCCCCAAAAGGAGGAGCAGGAGAAGGAGCAAGGAAGCAGAGAGCAGAGAGCGGAAATCGCCATGGATTCTGCAGAGGAAAAGGCTAACAGGAACAGGAAAGGACCTTCCTGTCTTGTCTCCATCGCCATGGATCCTCCTCCCTTCCTTCCTTCCCTTTCCCCTGTGTATAAATCCCTCGCCCCCGCTCCCCGCTGCAACTCCATCGAGCGCACCACTTTCTCTTCGAGCTCTCCATCGCTGTGTCCCTCCAGTTCTTGCTTCAGCTGCTTCCCCTCCTCCTCCTCCTCCTCCTCCGCTTCTTCTCTTTGCGCCGTCTGCGTGAATCGCGTGCAAAGAAGCTATGGCAGCAACGACGGCATCCGCATCCTTCCGCTCCGCTTCGTCGTCGTCTTCCTCCTCCTCGGCTTCCTTCCATTCTCTGTAAGTGCTCTGGACCTTGGCTTCTTGGTTCCCTCTCCATCTCCATCTCTCTCTCTCTCTCTCTCCTCTCCGTGTCTCGTTCCATCGCCTCCAATGGCAACTCGGAAAGGGATCGAGACGCGGGAACAGACGCAGAGCAGCAAGACATGTAGAGTTCGATTCGCCCCGTGCTCCTTCCTTCTCCCGCTCATGCGCATGCTGCTTTGGCAGGCCGCTGAGGTTCCAAGCTTGGAAGAGGATGCCTGCAGCTTCCATGGCTTCTCGATTCGATGGGAGAAGGCTAGATCTGCAGACCACGGCGCAGAAACAACAGCAACAACATCATCATCATCATCATCATCATCATCATCCTCTTCTTCGCCGCCGTCTTCATCAGAGCATCCACAAGTCGAGCCCTCCCCACAACGATCGGGCGCTCGTGGCAAGCATAGCAGCGCCGATCTCCATCGACGACAGCGAGAGCGAGACTGTCGCAATTCCTACGACGAAGCGCAACAACATCAGGCCCCGCCACGCGAACGGTAAGCTGCCTCGACATCCCCGCACTGAACCGAATCGAAACCGATGTCTGCATTCGCGCGATTTGCTCCTCGCAGATTGCTGATTGCTCTAGCTAGCTGCACACATACATCACGCGCTCTCTGATCAAACGCTGTCTGTCGATACACGCATGTTCCGGATCGAAATGTCTGATCCGTGTCTCCCCTTCTTTCGATTCGATCTGATCTGCCGCAGATAGCGAAGCGCAGGAGCTCACGGTATATGAATTCAACCAGCAAGATCGAGGGAGCCCCGTGATCCTGCCCTTCAACAAACCGGGGTTCGATGTGGAGAGATTGAGGCCGGTGGGCAGCCTCGGCATGTTGGTCCCTTTCACGAATAAGGTAACGAAAACCGAATCGATTTCTCTCTCGAATAATCGGGGGGCTTGCATGAACTACATCAAATTGGAATGAGAAAGAAGCCCCCCCCTCCCCCCCGAATTGTGCTTGATCTAACAACAATCGTGGCTATGTTGGAAATGCCAGCTCTTCGATGGGTCCTTGAAGAAAAGGCTGGGCATTACTGCTGGATCTTGCATGGTCATTCGATACAACCAGCAGAAAGGCGGATGCTTGTACGAAGCCACCTACAGTTTCTACTTTGGGGACTTGGGGCACATCTCTGTTCAGGTAATAAAACCCAAAAAACACAAAACGAAACGAAAGAAACTGAAAGAAAAGAAAAGAAAAATGGCATTTTGGTGTATAGAAATCGGATCGTATCGAAAAACCCCTCTCTCTCTCTCTCTCTCTCTCTCTCTCTCTCTCTTGCGAATTCCCCTGTTTCGCAGCTCGTCGTTCACATATCTGATATGCTCACGAAATACGGTTTTCGGATTGTTGGTGTGTTTTTTGGATGAATTACTACTGCTGACAGGGGCCGTATGCGGAATACGAAGATACCACGCTTGCTGTCACCGGGGGAACAGGTATTTTCATGGGGGTCTATGGCACAGCAAGGCTCTCGAATGTCAAATTCCCGACATCGTTGTTCTACCGATTCAAGCTCTTTGGGATCCCTAAATTGCCGGCGGAACTGATCTGGGACACCGTGCTTCCAACGGAGAACGTGAAGCCCTCTCCTTATGCGTCATTGCCGGGCTTCGCGCTACCCAACTTCACTGACTGAGAAACACCGTCAAGATGGGGGGATCGTTTCCGCCCAGAAAAAAGCCCCATACAAAACCCTCACATCCTGGCATCATCATCAACACACATGCATGAGTAAGGCCCCCTTGTGAAAAAAGACCCTAACGCCTGTTTCGAAGGCTTCGTTTTAACATTGATATCTCGGCCCATATACTTTTTGTTGTAAAAGCAAAAATGGCTGTGACTCCTGCAAATCGAGGCATTGCCGTTTGCATATCAATTACATTATGCCTCTACATCAACTGTAGTAACTCTCCCTTGGTTTTTAAGCTGGGTTTCTCCCTTGGAGCAACTGATTGTTGTAACAGTATTATATGTTGTAAATTACCCCCCCCCTCCCCCCACCTCTAGACATATTCTATAAGCCCCTGGTACAATGTAATGCAAAGTTTCAAGGATAAGAAAAACAGCTTATTATGTTCATGAGAAATGGTTGAGTCATTGCAGTCCATTTGCTCTTTGTTGCCGAGTATGGTAATTGTTGTTGTGATTTGTTTCGCGAACGTGGTGATGGTGGTGGTGTTGAAGTAACGATACTTGAAACATTCAGCGTGTGCAAGAAGATACTGCGAGTTGTGGTAAGATATGTGACATTGAATACGAAACCAAGAACGTAAGGGTTGAGCATGAAAACCTCGAGCAAATAGGAACTTGTGGAATATTTGGGATGAATATGAAGCCCAAATATAAGGGGATGAAAGGGAACACAGATCAGGAAGAAGTCTCTTCTGAGGGTGATAAAAGCCCTGATAGAGCTGTTAAAGAATGCCAAAAAGATCAATGCAACGGATCCTTTCCTGTCTCCATGGTGGGCCAAAAAGATTGATTAGTTGATGCAAAAGCCTCCCATAGCACAAGGTTCTGACGTCCGTTTTTCAATTCCATTAAAAGCTGCCATTTTGTTGAGTGCCTTGAAAGAAGAAAAGAGAACCAGGTTCGTTCAAACTGAACTTATCATCTTGAACTAAAGGAATATGCTTTTCAGCTGCTTAAAAACAATAAGAGGACTGCGAAGAAGAGATTAGTCGATGCTTAAGGACCGCGTTCGTTCGCGTGATGAAGGCTATTGACTTTCTGTTTTTTTACCCTCAGATTTAGAGAGTCTTTGGTTGAGCTTATCATGTCAAAAAATCTTAGGAATGCTTTTCAGGGTTTGGAAACAGTTTTTCTCTTCTTCCTTTGGAACAACTTGTTTACATACATCTTGGCTTTATATGCAAGTTGCCCATGGAGAATACATATAAATCTGCACAAGTCTGATGTATCAGAGATTGCTTCTATGGAGGTATATTCTCGTTTGGATTTGAGGAGATCTATCATCTCCTAAAGGCATATGCTCACCACATGGGATTTTAGTCCCATCTCAGAAACTCTCATGATGTGTTCTGTTCTTCCATCGCCAGAAAACAGGGGTTATATTCCCTGCATCCTTCCTTTGTCTATATTTTACATACCGTGTGTTCCATGTGCATGATTCAAAAGCTTGACGGATTCAAACCCGAGACATGGCTTCATCAGATCAGTGCTGAATACTTTTTACAGCTGCTGCCACAAAAAACACAACAAAAAAAAAAAATCAGTCTCTCAAAAACCTTCAATTTTGTAATTCCTGCGATGATGGCACTGTTGATTGACGTGCCCATCACATGCAGTAATGATAGATAGTGATCCATCATCATCCATGCGCACAGAGACATTTAGAACACGGTGCACGTTGATGTGAAAAAATCAACCACGTTGCATAAAAGCTTTTCACATATGATTCTGACAATCCAATCGAAATAGACCCTTTAGTTTGCAGGGTTCTCATTTCCTGCTCATTATTGTGTCATCAAAGATGACGAAACTCACAACGGAGAAAAGAAAAGGGACAAATACGGCCATGTGTAAGAACTACTAAAAAACGGATGCTACTTTGCTTTCCATATCCCTGATAGTGGGCTCCAAAACAGAGGCTAAATTCAGGAATACATCTGGAAAAAATTTGCATTGAGAATCACCATTACAAGTATATCATACACCTGTGCATACATGTTGCTTACTATCACCTCATTGTGGTTCTTTCCAATTCCAAGATATAATCACGTGTTTCACCTTAGTGGGTGGGGTTGCGATCGAATTCTAGAGTTACGACAGAGATGACAAAGACTCGGTGATTCGACATCGTCCACTTCCTGCACACATATCACATTCTGACACATGGCCGCTTGCTTGGCTCAAGCAATAGTTGATCCTATCTTGTATAATGTCCTGGAAGGCAAAACAACATCACACCGAAAGAAGTTCAAAAACACTGAGCCTTTGAGCCAAACCTTCGAATCCTGGCACAACATTTCAAAATCATGAAAATAATACCATATCATGCTTTTTATATAGCATTCATTGTTTAGCGTGAGGTACATCTAAAGAACTTGTAAGCATACATACTGGTCGGTGCACAGTCTGACTAGACAACCTGCATTCTGCATTCTTAAGGCTTGTGCACGCTTGAATCTAGCAAGCATAATTTCGTACAAGTTGTAAGAGGAAGCCAGAACGCAAATTTTCAGGGGAGAGAAGCAGCAAGTATTAAAATGAATGAATAAGGTAGTCCATTGAGGACAACACAATGCTTTTCAAAGTTCCTTGAATGGATTGCTTTTTCTTTCGTCACTAAATGGCATCCTAAATTCAAAGGTTTCATCCATTATAATTTAGAAAATAAATTTTTTAGTCCATGACAACACCATTTAGATGTCCACTGGTCCTCTAATCCCTAATTTAGAAAAATTAATTGAACACACAGCAAGTCTAAAATCTATTCAAAAGAATGGATTTGCGAATGAAAAACAAAGGCATAAGAAAACTGGGGGGCAGGAGCGTACCACCATTAGTTCATGCAAACCAATAGGCGCTGTCACAATGTAAGGTATGTCGGGATGCTCTTTCGCGGCGTCAGATGCTAAAGCAGGTATATCCTATGATTTTTAAGTACATAACATGTAGAATGTGATTAGGGTTTAAGAGTTAAGTGAGTAATAATGTCAAAGATTTGTGATCAGCTCATTCAAAAATAAACAAAGAAAATAGCCACAAAATATTCACACTTGACTAACTATTTGAGAAAATATAGGGATGACCAGCAGATATTTGTCGCACAAGCAGCAGGGTAGAAGTCACGGTATGTATAAGAAATAGCATAATGGCAAAGTCATGTTGCTCTTAAGCCAGTAGTAAACTTTCTAAACCATTCTTTAGATTTCTGAACGCCAGCCAAATGATTAGCAAATGCAGGAAAAACGAGGCAGAATGCTCCTCAGATAGAAGTGGTCAAATAGCAAAAAATGCATACTAATAGATCGGATGTTAGCGATGATGAAGGGGAGATTAGAGGAAGCAAAAAGGAATGCTTGTGAATTGCATGTACATCATTAGTTCCCAATTTAACTGTCGATAAGAACTCGAATCTAGAATGAACAAAGTAGTCGCGATAACCATGGTGTTCACAACAAGTATTCAAATGAAGCAACAGTTAGAGGTGGGCCATCATGCATTAACATCGCATTCCCAATCAAGAGTGTGGCCAAATTCTGAAGAATAATCACTCGAGAACTCACTAAGAACGCTCACTATGAGGAAAAGTCTAGCCTTCTTTAGGCTAGGCGAAGAAGGGACCAAATCCTTACCTATGTTTACTACTTTAGGTGATTCATAGACTTTCATGCCCTAGAAGCAGCGCAGAAATCCAATACAATCATTTCAAATGTAGTTCTACGGTCCTCCTAGAACTGCTTTCTGTGAACAAAATTCTTTGTAGTTAGTAGGTCATTAGCATAACAAACCATGGTGCAAATAACATGGAGACTTTTGTCACCATGACTATAGTGAAACTCTTCATCTTGTCTACTTGTACATAAGGCTGACTTCATGCCCATTTGGAAGATATAAGCCATTTGCAATGTGAAAACAATGCATCAGCACATTGAATAGAGTTGTGCCGTCTTGGTGGAGCAAAGGTCTCCTAATAGTTCCTCTCTTTGTACTGGTGAATAGATTAAGCATGCCTTACACTTCTGTTCGATTTAAGTAATTGATCTATTTTCCCGTTATGTTCAATTGACAGTGATGCTACATTTTATGGGCTAGTGATGAATCTACTCTCCCAGGATTTTAAACACAAATCAAATCAGTTCTTTGCAAGTGATGCAGCAAAGTTAGAATGGTAAACCTAGAGTGATACAGAAACCAGGATGACAGAATGGAATGGACTCAGCCCTTAGCATGTACGATCACAACAGCAAGGAAAACATCAAGCAATGTGGCTCAGATTTCCCATTCCTTTGTCTCATTCCGTCTTAGTATTCCTTCCTCATTCTGTTTTAATACTTAATATCCTTCCTCTCATTTTGTCATGGCATCCTGTCGCCGATTCTACCTTAATATACTTGCTCTCATCCTGTCTTAGTATCGGAACCAATCTTGGGATAAAGTGTTAAACAGTACACTGACCATGAGCCTTTAAAACAACTCCATAGCAAAAGATAAAGCGTTAGCTCAACATGCTTTATGGGTCACCTATTTAATAGTCTGCATCAAATACACACCGAGTACGCAAAGATATTTTAGGAAAAAATCTCTTAACTGTCCCCTATATCATACATGCCATATTACAATGTGTTGGGAACGGAGTTATTACAATTCACCATCAATTCTACAATTTCCTACTTTCATATAAACGGTTACTTGTCATGACCTGAAAAGTGTCAATGGCTATGCATGCATGACTCGACAAGTTTTAGGCGTCCATGCAGCTATGACCTAGAGTGTGAGCGTGAACACACTTCAAGGAGGTTATGTCAAGTGTATGGGGTAGAGGGTGGACATGTTGGTAGCTTGAAGCATGAAAGCTACTATACAAGATCGTGTCCTACAATAGGCAGGTTACTCCCCATCTCAGGAAGAACAACTTGGTCATCTCCAATAGCATCAAAGCTCTCAACCCTAGAGCACAAGAGGGGGTTGTGATACTCTCCTTGTCCTACTCTGGTTGGTTGGATATGCTCAGATTTGTCGCTAGTTTGCTCATGGTCTTTGTACATCAGCAAATTCATCGGCTTCTGTCTAGCAACAATTGACTGCATGGAAGCTTCAACGCTGACAAAAGTTGAAGAACATTTGCCAGAAAGATATGTCATCGTTGGCCTACACATTGAAGAAACAAGTTGAACATCACTACCGATGAAGATAAGATGGTACAAATATACATATGGGAGCCTAGCACAACATATTAGCCCACTAAGGACAATCTAGACACAAGAGAAGAGAATTCTACCTTCTTCGACTTGCAATCAGTGCCTCTGGAGGAAGAAAATCATGTAAAAGTGAGGAGCAAGACATTGGATGCAAAAACGATCTATATATATATTCAGATGCCAGTAAAGACAAGGTCGCGGGAAAATAGATCAATCCAAGAAAGGAAGAGCTGAACAAGGTCTACATCAAGAAGAGAACTCACTTTTGAAGTGAGAGTGTAAGTGATCGAGAAACCCTCGGAAGAAGGGGGAGCTTCCATACATCTGTTGTATATATGAATCCCAATCTCATGAACATATTTTTCAGAAAAGATCAGACAGTAGATAAAACTTGATGGTTTTCAACACAACCATAGTGCCTAGATTGAGCCGTCAGGCGCCCAACAAGAAAATGGAAACAATAGACAGATAGATATTCTTCACACATCTTATCACAATATCTAACATTTGCGAGAAAATTCCAAAAAATCAAACAAATTTCTACTATTTACAGATTGTATACATACCCTGTCCCAGTGTATGCCGGGCGAAAGAAAATAAGGGAATATGATTATTCTTGAGGCTCCCTTTCCAACACACCTACCGAATGCCTCCTTGATAGTCGGATGTGCAAACTCCTACAAAAGATCATTACTGAAATCGTTAAAGAATGAGCCCAAACAATGGCACTCCAATAACAAGAAACAGCAATGAGTTTATTAAAAACTTGCTGGTGTTAGTCTTATATTAATAAAAAGTGGTTCCTAAAAGAAGCCACTTAGAAGCGAAGAATAGTGATGGATCTATTAAGACATAATATCAGTAAATTGATGATAAAGAGGCCATAGAATCCAAGAAAGAAGGCAGAAGAGGGGAAGCTTTTGGGCGAAGTAAAAGATCACTGAGGAAAACATTCAGACATAGTTCAGCAAGAAGCGAAATAATCCGATATATAATTGAGGAGAGCAGCAAATCGAATAATGAGTTATCAAACAAAAAATCTCTGCATGAAAAGATGGAGAGAATCAGGGGAATGTCATCTAAGAGGAAAGCATAACCCTATTGTTAGGATAATGTATCATTAGGGCAATGAGACTTATGACTTGTCTTTATATAATCAATTGTCCAGTGAAAAAGCTTGGTCTCATAAGACTCTTAAGCAAAATCAAGTCTTTCCTTACAGCCAAAAGCAATCAAAGTGATGACTTCTGAAGTGTTGGAGTAGTGAATTAACAGTGTACTGTTAAAAAAAATGACAAAATCTCAACTCCAAAAGACCCAAAAGGCAAGAATTTGAGGACCAGGTACACTATTTGGACGGAAAAGAAACCATGTGTGCAGGACAAGGCAAGAAATTTGAGCCTCACGCTACTACAATTTGGACAAAAAAGAAACATTTTATGCAAGGGAAAAGGAAAGAAATCGAAGCATTAAGATCATTGAACAAGTAAAAAGAAAAAACCCTAGATTTGTATCGAGCAAGAGAAACCCTGGATTTATGAAGCAATGAATCCGGACGCAAGGAAAAAAAGGGAAGGAAAACAGAAGCAAGAAAGGAAAGAAAGAATGAGATAAGAGGAGATGAAAGAGGGTGAGAGGCAGGGAGCTGTACTCACCATGTGAGCTGGTTCCACATTCAAATGACCAGTTCTATCCTTAAACATCTTGATGAAATCATCTACAAACATCACCATGAACAGCATCAAACACAAGATCACTGGCAGGGAAAGAGAAAAAAAACCCCAAAAACAGGCACACATAGACATCATGAAGAAGAAGAAGAAGACATGAAAGCAAAGGAATGCACAAGAAAATGCCATAAAAGCAACGGAATATTGAAGCTTACATAGCATGGAATTGGATTGTTCTCTCCTGGACCCATGATCAACAATGAGTATACCATCAGATTGAGTGTATTGTTTGCTTGGGCAATCCATCCTCATGCTCTTTTCTTCCTCCATCTCCTCCTCCTCCTTCTTCTTCTTCCTCTTCTTCTTCTTCTTCTTCTTCTTCTTCTTCTTCTGCTGCTGCTGCTGCTGCTGCTGCTGCAATTCTTGGTTATGTCCTTGCAATTCTTGGTTATGTCCTGAAACTCAAGCAGCAAATGAGAGATGAAGATTCAGGGTTTGCTTGCTTGCAGAGAAGGGAAGGAAAACCCAAAGCAAAATCCACTGCCTACATACATACATGGAGAATTTGGGTCTTGATGTTGAGACTCTTGGCAAAGAATGGAATGGCCCTTCCATTCGATCTCGGATTGCGTCGCGATTCTTTTCATAAGATCCCTGGCCTTCATGCGATGCGAACGATCGATCGATCGATCGACAGGGATTGTAACGCAGTCAGGAGATCGATCGATCGATCAACGAGGACAGTGATCGATAGATCGATCGATCGATCGATCGACGAGGACGATAACACAATTGTCTGTCGATCGATAAGGACAGTAGCACAACCTGGATATCGATCGACAAGGGACGGTAACACGGCCTGGAGATCGATCGACAAGCACAGTAACACACAGCCTAGAGATCGAATCGATCGATCGAGAGGGACGAAAACAGCCATTCGAATCGGCATTAAGACGGGATTAGGACGATCGAATCTCTTTTGACTCGATACATAGGAAACCGTCTGTCTCGCTGGCTCGATGATCTGATCGAGGCCTCGACGATGGTTGATGCTTCCGATAAGATCAGATAAAGGCCGTATGTTCCGTATATTCACACGGTCTATCTGGACGGGTCGTATTTGTAATAAACCGAAAGGGCACTTGCCCTATAAGCCAAGCTTGTATGATCGTATCATGTCTGTAATTTTCTATGGATAAAAAGTATTCTTCGTACCTCTATCTCTCTCTCTCTCGTTCTCAAGAAACAAAAATAGTTTTGGTTCGTTTTCAAGAAAACAGATAAAACTACCACATTAATACTCCTTTTACTTGTCTACTGTCGAAAACAAATGAATTTCGTATATTCCAATTATGGCGTAATCCTCAATATCTCCCCCCAAAAAAAAAAAAAGCAGTTTCCATTTCTGATTTCCGATCAAAGACTGCGTGAACTTCGTAAATAATACTTGCCGAATTTCTGATGTATCCCCAAATCTGACGAGCAATGGGAACTCGTGATCTACGGAAGCATCCTCCCTTCGATTCTTGTCCTCCCTAACTAATAATACAGACTCACGTGGTCTTGTTCTTCTTCGGTATATACCCACAGCTTGTTCCGCTTTTACGACCTTCTCCAGCATGTCGGGGAGGTGGTATGATTCGCAGCAGCTCGAAGGGCAACATCGACACATTCGGGGGGGAAAAAACCTCTCGAGCTCAAATCAATTGGTAATCAGGCCGATAGCTAGCAGCTGGCAATGCCCCATCAGGCCAACAAAGCTTATCAGCCACTATCAACCGCTCGAGTCTGTTAAACGCACACACAAGAGTAACAGAGCTTCAACCCCAAACTCGTATCAAGCCTCGTCCGGCTGCAGCTCTGCACCGAACTGCAGCCGGAAACCGTGCGACTGAAGATGTACTCGGGACTCTCGTATCAGCCCCCGAGCAGCTCTTTCCTCATCCGGAGCAACGAATCGAGCGCCGGTTCTTCTTCTAAATCCTTTGTTTCCAAGCTTCCGAGACGGGGAATCGAATCCTCCTTTCGAAAGCTTCTCATGGCCGCAGATCGCAGCGGAACGAGATCGCGAGCGCCGCGTACATTTATACGGACAGATCCCCTGCGTATTTCTCTCTGTCTGTCTCCGTCTCTATCTCTCTCTCTCTCCGCGATCTCGTATTTTTAAGCAGATCGGATGGATTCTCTCTACGGAGCGACACGTACGGAAGCCTGGTCGTAGCTTCCTTCTGATTCCTCTCACATCTGGTAGTTCTGGCGTATTTTGTACGGTCCCGGGGCTCCGTATTTCATACGGAGAACGTATTTCATACTGAGAACGTATTCCATACGTCCTCCGTATCTATACGGATGCCCCGTCGTCTCTACAACGTATACTGTTGCTCTCCGCAGACCTGTGCAGCGATGGCGGATTCTGCAGACGAGACGACGACGACGACGACGACCGCGAACGGCATTCGCTACGTGAGCTATGGCGGCGAACACCAGCTCCCTTCCATCATGGCCCTCGTCGACGACGAGCTCAGCGAGCCTTACTCCATCTTCACCTACCGCTACTTCATCACCATCTGGCCCCAGCTCTGCTTCCTGGTACGCCCCGATTCTACACCCTCCGTCTCCCGTCTCCCCCTCCCCTGCCCTTCTCCTGCCCTCCCCCGCTCCTCTTCTTCTCCTGCGTCCCTGCCGGGCCCCCACAGAGAACGCTTGAAAGGCGGGAATGAAGGAGAGTTCCAGGTGTCTGGAGTGTGCACCGGAAAGATCGAAAGCCTCGGGCGGCACTTTATGAAGATTAAAATGGAAACTTTGAATGGGGCATTTCTGGGAGCTTCTTCCTTGTGTACGAAGCCTAGCCATGGATTCCCGAAAGACTCGGTTTTTCTTTTAGGGCTTTGATTCGCGTGGATTGAGTATGAGGAAAATGTGCTCCTCAGATAACTTCAGAACGTTTGTTCAAGGCGGATTTTGCTGAGGAAAACCTGATGAAAATCAAGGGAAATTTATGAGCATTCGTCGTACAATCTTTTGAAACTTAGGGTCCACTTTGCGTAAACTTGAAAGGAAGCATAGGGTAATTGGGCAAATCATGGGAAACTTTATGAGAATTCTGTATAAAAATCTGTGAAACGAGGGTCAATTTGTGTAAACTGGAAAGGTAACACACTACAAATTGGGTAAAATGAAGCAATCTTCTTTAGGGACGTTTGTGTACATTTAAGAATACAGACGTGTCTGGTAGAAAACTTGGTGGCATTTGGATAGATAATGGCCACACATGGGTTCATTTTAGAGAATTTTTCCCTCTTTACTACTATATCAAGCAATGCCAATATGAGAAACTTGTGCTGTTTGAATAGCCAAGTACAATCTTCTTGAGACAAGGTTAACAAAGGCGTTTCCATCCAATAAAGCTGTGGTACATTGGGCGAATAAAGAAAAACTTGGGATATCTTTCCTAGATCATTTAAGATGAAATAAAGCGGTGTATTCATTAAGGCATTAGTATCTTATGGGATGTAAAGTATCATGTGATTGAGTGTAAAGAGTCTTATGCTAGCTGAATGGCACAAAGAATTAGGGTCCACCTAAGTCTTTTTCTTGTTTTGAGAAGAATAAGTTGTAGATAATAACTAATCTGTGATCAAAATCCAATACTGTGTTGTTTTATCAAAATCCAAAGGCAGATAACGTGTTTATTTATTTTTGCTTTTGGTGCAACAATATCTCAGGCTTTTCATGAAGACGCTTGCGTTGGAACTGTTGTGTGTAAAATGAGTCAACATAGGAACACGTTCAGAGGGTATATTGCGATGCTAGTTGTCTTAAAATCTTTCCGAGGAAGAGGAATAGGTAAGCTGTCTGTCATATTCTTTTTCTTTCAACATTGCTGTACCATGCATTGAACATAGACATATCCTTAATGGTTGTATTTAGCAATGGACATGGGTTCAATTCCATATCAATCTAGCGGTGCATAGTTGTCCCCACCTTGATAGCTCAAGTGATGTGACACTTTGCCTTCAAACAAGGGGCCAATGGTTCGGGTTCCAGGTTTAGCGTTTGAGTGAAATGATAAACAGCTGCTCTTTTATAAATAGAAAGAATGGTAATGCATTATATCTGCATATAGGGTACCCATTATTATATCTGCATGAGCTTTTATTCCTGCAAGTTAACTTTACTAAGCCGAACTTGTTGAGCTGAGCCAAGGTGAGGGATTCCATGGTTTATAGAAGTGTGCAGCTGAGGGGATAGAACCTAGAAGCCCGATAGGGTTCAATATATGATCGACTAGATGCGTGGAATTTGCAATCGTATAATCCACGTTGATATCTTTCCATGTATTCTACTGGAACTCATACTCTGGTAGTGAAAGGTACTATATGTGAGGGATCGCAATGAGGGTACTCTCAACCATTTGCTTACATTTTACAAAGCAGACGGTAGCTATGGGATTATTGAGAGCTATGCATAAGCAAAATGAAGATCAGTCTCCTTAGAGGGTGAAGTGGGCGAACTTTTATTCATGGAACCTTGGTGCCACCATTGTTGTGTGTTCATTATCTTCTCCTCTTGCAGCTTTTATATATTCAAGTTTCATTGTTGAATTAAAGTTAATTTGAAAGATTCATTTAAAATCCAATCAGATAACGTATATTATGATACAGCTACCGAGCTTGTAACAAGAGCAATTCAAGTGATGCATGAATCAGGTTGTGAAGAGGTACATGGATTCTTGGTGCTCAATTTGTTTCATTGTTTTTTTTAAGATGAAAAAATCATTCTTTTTGATTCGGTGCTTGTTAGGTTACGCTGGAGGCTGAAGTGACGAACAAGGGGGCTCTTGCCTTATATGGCAACCTTGGATTCACTCGTGCCAAGAGACTTCACAAGTATTACCTAAACGGTGTTGATGCGTTCCGGTTGAAGCTATTGTTTCCTAGACCTTATGATCACGAGCATGAACATAACCATGTTGACCATGCTAACTATCAAGATCACAGTCATTGTCATCACGGTCATGATGATGATCATGGCCATGGCCACAGCCATCATGATCATAGTCATTGTCATCATGGTCATGATCATGATGATCATGGCCATAGCCATAGTCATCATGATCACGATCACGACCACAGTCATTGCCATCATGGTCATAGTCACCATCATTGATTTACAAGCCCTTATTGACTGTAGCAATTACATCGAGGAATACGTGTATCTTATGCGAGCTATCTATACAGAAAGTCCTACTTACAAATTGGAATATCTCATAAAACTGCCCATTCGCTCCACCTTATGGGAAGCAAAATCTGATGGGTGGCGTTTTTTTGAATCTCGATATGTTTGACCTAGTTCTGAGTGGATTCTGAAGCAACTATTTTCAGTGCAAAATGGGAAATCTTTTGAAGTTCCGGTTGAATTCTATGAAATATCGTCGTGGCTATTATTGTGAAGTTTGTGGGCTTGAGTCCAAAAAAGAGTTTTGACCTGTTTGTAGAAGGCAACAGTTTTGCAGTTTTGGAGGAACTGCCAAAGGTTAGTTTCTGGCTGATGCAACAGATGGCATTTCTAAAACATTGCCAAGCGGCAAGTTCCTTATTTTGGGAATGTAATGCGTATCAAACATGTTGATTCTCTCAGATTCCAAACATCGTTTATTGCATTGTTATGCCCATTGTTATGGAAGGGGCCTCTTATCTTCTTACAATGGTACCAAATGCCATGTGTTATTCTCGTAGATCAAGTCCGCTTCATGATCTCATGCCAGCATCTAATTATGTTCATAGGCAGCAAATCAATGTTTGATTTGTTGACCCAATCTAGGCTTGGTGTATAACCCATATAGAGCTTTGCAAGATCTATGGCGAGATCTCAAATGGAATTAGAGAAGCAAATATTACTAATTCGTAGTTGCTTTTAATGGTATCCAGTAAGGACATTAGATTAAACATTCCAAATTTGAGCTCCAACTTGCAATATCGATCAATCTTAATCATCCTTTAAAACCTGCAGTACCAACATTAATTGATGGCACCTTCGTAAGTTTGATGTAGACTGAGATTTCTTTCTGAAAACTTATACCAATAATTAACAAGTGTATATAGAAGATTCCCGTCTAAGCTTCAATGTGATATGTGGCAAGCCATTCTCATCACAAAGATGATTTTGATCATCAATTCGAAGAGAGAAATTTTAGATTTCTGATTATCCTTCTACAGCCTTGGATGGCCTACATATATCGAATTACACTTTGTGCCGTTAATATCAACTCTCAATGTTTCCAAATTTGAACATTACATTGCTTGTTGATATTAAGACATAAGAATTACAAATGGGCACATGTATATTTACATCATGAAGTTTTTTTTCTACACAATGTATTTAGATTTCCCCGTAAGCTCGTCTTGAGATATCAACATAGGGACCACCCATATACTCGAGTACCTCCCTCCACAATGGTTTAGGCAACCTGATACAATGCTTCAAAATAACATCTTTCGAGGATGATGCAAGATACCATACACCCATTGCTACCTCTCGCTCCAATTGGCCTGGACCCCAACCTGCAACAAAACGGATCGATGAGATAAAATCAGGTTTCATGTTCATGCTTTTCTTTTCTTCAATCTCAACAAGTTTTCAAGAGATTGCCCAAGTACAAGCAGCAACAGCAAGAGTTTAAGCAAGAACCGTCACCTATAGATCTCAATCACAATGGCTTTACATAGAATAGCACACCTACAAAAGGTTACTCCATTCAACTAATTCTACACTCACTGTAAATTACCTGGAAATGATCATAAAATTACAGTACAATTATTTAGCAAATAGAGTAGCGATTTGTTTCTGACGTTCAGTTTCTTTCATTTGGTAGATCATACTGTGAATTAAGCCCATGAAGTCACTACTCTAAGCACAAGACAACAATCATTTTACCGTGTTGCTTTACACCCCTGGCTAAAGAAAACAATGCAACTAATTCTAAAGATAGGTTACAAAACTTAGAGTAGCTTCACTGAGCCAGTCATTCCATTCCCTTGGTTTAAACAAAAGCCCAACAATATCATTTTCTTTAGTAATAGCAAAGGTGCAAACCTGCATAGCGCACAAACCAGCGATAATCACTAGCACTGCTTTCTCCATTCTGCACGCTAGATTTCATCGACTTTAGGCCTCCCATATAGACACCAGGTATGATCTCCAATGTATCTTTCAAGCCCACAGCACCATGAATTACATGTAAGGCATTAGCACCCACATCACCACCCATGTATAGAGGGCAGCTTGCAAAGTCTGGTAACAAGTCTTCAAATCCTGCTAGCTGCCCAAGGTTGTACTCTGTAGGTCTAAACAAGATTATATGGTGAATTACAATGGAGAAACACTGATTAATGTACAGAGAGATGTTACGGCACCCTGGTGGTCAAATCAGTTACACACCTGTTCAGTATGAGCCCAGCGCTTCCCTCCTTGCTGCATTTGAGCGACATTTCACTTTAGGTTTTGGTAGGATAAAACAACTGAGGCAAGAACACGTACAGAGTTTCAAACTGCTATGTATAGGGATGACATGAAGCAAGATGCCCCTTCAAATCATGTGACTTGGGGGAACTTTTGTGTAGCCAAGGAAATGCCAATAAATGGAGCCTCTGAATCAACTCCACATTGTTTGCAAATAGATGTTCTGTATAGACATCTTCTAGAAAGTGGATAATAAAGCCTATCCTAAGGTGGGCATGGATCTGGCAAACAGGTTCAAGCAATGAATCATTCTGATTCAAACCCATTTAAGGTCTATAAATGAGCCAGCCATAGACATCAAGAATCTGTGATGTACGCATGCACGCACACTGTGGCTACTTTTTAGGTGATATTCTTATGATTTCACACTATGTTTCTAGGGTTGGGGTCAACTGTCACTTAACGTGCAATAGCTGGTATGTTTTCAGGGTTACTACCTCAATCCCATTGATTTGTAGGACTACATTTTTCATCCACACAACAAGATGATGGTTAGCGCCAATCTATGGTGCTGGAACAATGATTTCACAGTATGTTTCTGGGGTTGGAGTCAACTGTCGCTAGCTGGTATGTCTTTAGGGTTACCTCAATCCCATTGATTTGTATCACTACAGTTTTCATCCACACGACAGAATGATGTTTAGAGCCAAGCTATGGTGCTGGCACAATGATTTCACAGTATGTTTCTAGGGTTGGGAGTCAACTGTCACTAGCTGGTATGTTTTTAGGTTTACCTCGATCCCATTGATACTGTGATATTCTTATGATTTCACAGTATGTTGCTAGAGTTGGGGGTCCACTGTCACTAGCTGGTATGTTTTTAGGGTTACCTCAATCTCATTGATACTGTGATATTCTTATGATTTCACAGTATGTTTCTAGGGTTGGGAGTCAACTGTCACTAGCTGGTATGTTTTTAGGGTTACCTCAATCCCATCGATTTGTTGCACTACGTTTTGCATCCACGCGACAAAATAATTGATGTCTAGAGCCAAGTTATGGTGCTGGAGCAATGATTTCACTTCTAGGGTTGGGAGTCCACTGTCACTAGCTGGTATGTTTTTAGGGTTACCTCAATCCCATTGATACTGTGATATTCTTATGATTTCACAGTATGTTTCTAGGGTTGGGAGTCCACTGTCACTAGCTGGTATGCTTTTAGGGTTATACCTCAATCTCATCGATTTGTAGCACTACATTTTTCATCCACACGACACAATGATTGATGTCTAGAGCCAAGCTATGGTGCTGGAGCAATGTATCTCCCCATGCATGGTCCTTTGTAGAACAAAAAAAAGGCCAAGGTGATTTTCTTTGTATGCACCATTTTCATCTGGAGACATGATGACACGGTTCTTTTGTTTTCACCTCAGTAATGGTCCGAGCTTGATCAACAACAAGGTTGTTTTTCTGGAGGGTAATTCCTTCCTCGAAAATTTGCGAGAGGAAGCTTCATTCGAAAGCCGGCAAGAACAGGAAAGAAAAGAATAGGCTCGAGGTAAGAAGGCATTGCATTATGTACCTGTGGTAGAAGAGGAAGATGACGGCTTGATGGAAGTACTGCTGGCGAGTCAGAAACGCGGTGGGATTGGCAATGACCAAGCAGCCTTGCTCTGGCTGAGACAAGGGATGCGCCCAGAGGTCGAGGCCCGGAGAGGAGGAGGAGGAGGAGGAGGAGCTATCCATGGAAGCAGACGAAGGAGGAGCAACCGAAGGCACCATGTTGGCGCCGGACTTCTGCAGGAGGCGAGCGCGGAAGGCTCTCCAATCGGAGTTCTTGAGCATTTCCTGCAGATCGTCCTCGTCCTCGTCCTGGTCCTGGTCCTGGTCCTGGTCCATGGATTCGCCCGCCGCGATCTCCAGCGGGGGGGCCTCCTCTTCCGATGCTTCCCCGGGGCCTTCTCCTTCTACTTCCGGCGCTTCTTCTCCCCGCGCCGCTTCTTCCCGGCCTTCTTCCCGATCCGCAGCGCCTCCTCCATCGCCGCGAACGGCTTGAGGGAGGATGACAGCGATGGAGCGGGGGAGGCGCCTGGCGTGCAGGGAGGAGGCATGGCAGGGCCTGAGGGCGAGGGGAAGGGGAAGGGGGCGGAAGGGCGGCGCAGGAGGCAGGAACGGCGGCGGAGAAGCAGCAGGAAAGGGGCAGGAAACAGAGGAAGCCGCCATAGCCGCTATCCTCTTCTTCTTCTTCTTCTTCTTCTTCGTCGTCTTCTTCTTCTTCTTCTTCTTCTTCTTCTTCTTTCTTCTTAACAAATTTTTGTTCTTTGTTTTGGGGAAAATTTTACCAGAATTCTGGAACTGCATTTTCTGGAACCTGCAGATAATTAACGCGGATTTTCGTTGATTTGAACACCCAGATCGGATTAATTCACGTATGATTAAGTCATCGATTTAAGGTCCTCCGATTGCTTGATTCGATACCAGAGTTCAAGTAGCTGAATTAACCGCGTTAATCGATTGCTTCGGTTTTGTAGATTATTGACTTTTCAGTCAGCCGACTGTGATATGTATGGGAATCGATCAGGACCGATTCGTGACAAGTGATTAGGAAACGAAAATCGATACTGGTGGGATTAACTAGGTGCTCGATTTTAGTGGAAGATAAGCTTGGGCGTTAATCTGTTAAATTTCTGATTTCAGTAGGTGTTTGAGATGTAATTTATAATTTGGCTACGCGTTTCTTCTGGTAATTCTCCCTTTTGATTCTTGTTTTTTGAGCATTGCCAAAAAAGAAAACGCCTGCCAAAATTATAGATTTAGATTTTAACGCCGATTGAAAAAACGGAAATTTCGAATTAACGCCCACTCTCTAAAAATTAACACCCAATTAGTATAACGCTGATTGATTTTATTCCCAATCGCTTCCCGCTAATTAATCCCGATCTATTCCCTTATTGTGCTCGATTAACAAAATCTGGTAATTTCAGAATCTAATCAATTGACCATAGAGATTTAATTAATTTGATGTTAATTGAGCTCGCAATTAATTGTTTGATGTAGATTGAGCTCACAATGACTTAATTTGGTGTTAATCAATCAATTGAGTGTTAACACCTATTGAAATAAGAAATTACAAATTTTGACGCCTACTCTTATCTTCTGCTAAAAATTAACACATGGTTTCTTTCCGTTCGTATAACAGTAATTCATTTTATTCCTGATCGCTTCCCACTAGTCGATCTCGATTCGATTCCCTAACTACATTCGATTAACAAAAGTGAATAATTTTAGAAACTAATCAAGTGATTAACAGGTTGATTCGGTGTTAATCAGTTGATTCGGTGTTAATCGATTAATTGGTTTGATCTTACTTAATCGAGCCCGCAATTAATTGATTTTGGTGTTAATCAATTAATCGAGTCTTACTTTTCAAAACTAGGCGTTGATTTGTGATTTCTAGTTTTAGTGGGCGTTAAAATGTACTTTACAAATTCGTCAGGCATTTTTTTGGTAATTTCACCTTTTCTCTCCTTCTGTCAGTCGGTAAATTTATCTAATGATTCGTTCCTATTAATTCATTTCATGAATCTTAAATTGCAAACTCCTCCGAAAACCTAACCCTAAACCAGGACTTCCCTCTCAAACCACCTAAACCTTAAACCCCAAGGTGAGGGGTTAGGGTTGTAAATCACTTTCGGAGCTCCTCCCGAAACTCAAAACCCTAGACTGCCTCTGAGCTTAGGTCTCGGGTTTAGGGTTTAGGGTTTAGGGTTGACATGACATCCTTGAGTCCGATCCTGTCCTGAGCCGAACTCTGATTCTAGCCTGAGCTTTAACCCCAACCCTAACCCTAACCCTAATTTACTGAGGCTGGAACCCACCCAATAACCGTCGTGTTCGACGAAGATTTGTTGGATTTAAGCGCATTTCGTGCTGAGACAAAACCCGCGATTTTGCAGTGCGGAACGAATCGCCCCATTCCCCAGCTCCTCGAAATAGAAGACGGAAAGAAGTGCGAATATTCCGATCGTACCGTAGATTCTCCAACGACATTTCCAGGGGAGGCCGCCTCTAGTCTCTCATTTGCGCAGCAGCAACGCACGCGAAGCAGAACGACACGAAGAAGAGCGCAGCGAAACGCGATACGTTTTTGTTAATTACGAAGGGAGGCTCGGGGGGTTTCGCAGGGAATCACAGGCCGGCAGAGAGGACCGTAAAAATGCCTGTTGGTTAGTTAGTGGGTGGCATGTACCCTCAGTCCTTTGTCCGATTCGGACTCTCTCGAACCTGGAGATGGCTTTTCCCAAGAGCTGGAATTCATTGAGACGAGAAAATTCGGCTTTCTGTTTCTGTCTCTCTCTCTCTCTCTCTCTCTATGTGTGTGTGTGTCTCTCGCATTGGGCTTCTGCATCGCCTTGATGTCGTCATCGTCGAAGTTCCGGATCAGCTAATATTCCTGCAAATGGGGGTTCGGAACCCGACGAGGTTGTCAGGAGACGGACAATGTGCCCCCAGTAAAGAGCACATGGCACCGAGCTCTCGTGGACTTGGGAGGGGAGGGTACTAGGAAGCAGAAAGAAAAGCCATGGAGATGTGGAATGTGTGCTACCGATCTGATCTGACAACCCCACTAAGCAACCAAGAGACTGTGGCCCTTGGGATACACAGCGCAGGACATTCCAATCCCTGTTTCCAATGTCTGGAGCCAAGTTCTGGTGTGTCGGGGATGGGCGCTGTTGCGGGGCATACTGATCCACCCCTCCCCGCTCCCCGCTCCTCGTTGCTCTGTGCAATAGTGATTCTCCTCCTCCTCCTCCGATGATGATGATGATGATGATGATGGGCAATGGGTGAAGATCGCGGCGGCGGCGGCGTGGCAGGGGCCATGTTGGAGCTCGACGTGCGCGAGTCGGGCTGGGCGGTGGCGCTGCTGCAGGAGTGCGGTGCCCTGATGGCCGGCCTCGAGCTCGAGCCCAGCGATCCTTGTCCGGATCTCCTCCTCCGACAGGAACAACAACAACAACAACAACAACAACAACAACAACAATGGGAACAACAACAACAACAATGGGAGCAACAACAACAGCAATGGGAGCAACTGCTACTGCTACAACAACAATGGGAGCACGAGGATCGGCGGCGGGGGCGCATCGAGCAGCTGCTGTGGGTGCTGAACGAGCTCGCGTCGCCGTACGGCTCGCACGAGCAGCGGCTGGCGTGGGCTTCCACACGGGCGCTCGTGAGCCGGCTGGCGCCGCCGTGGCCTGGGCCGGGGCCGGGGCGGGGGCCG
>JBBBWG010002214.1:4431-33670 GCA_037176905.1 Azolla pinnata
TGATTAATCAAGAAGTCAGCGTTTTGATTAATTAAGAAGTCAGCGTTTTGATTAATTAAGAAGTTAGCGTTTTGATTAATTAAGAAGGGTTTAGAGAAGAGTCTACAAACTAATTACCTTCTTCTTTGCAGAGTCGAAAACAGAGGGAAAGGAAACAGAAGAAGAACAGAGGAAACAGAGAAGAACAGAAGAAGAAGAACAGAGAAGAACAGAGGAAACAGAGAAGAACAGAAGAAGAAGAACAGAGAAGAACAGGGGAGAGCCATGGAGGATCGCGGCGAAGAAGCAGAAGCAGAGGACGACGACGACGACGCCGAGCTCCGCCATGGCGACCTTCCTCCTCCCTGCATCAACGACGCCCTCGCCGATGACCATCTCCTCCTCCTCGTCCTCTCCAAGCTCCCCTCTCAGGCCGACAAGAACGCCTTCGGCCTCGCCTGCAAGCGCTGGATGCGCCTCCAGAGCGGCGAGCGCCGCCGCCTCTGCGTCCGCGCTGGGCCCCTCATGCTCCACCGCCTCGCCCTCCGCTTCACCGGCCTCCGCGACCTCGATCTCGCCCAGTCCGCCTCCCGCTCCTTCTCCCCCGGCGTCAGCGACCTCGATCTGCTCACCGTCTCCGAGAATTTCAAGCTTCTCGAACGGATCAGCCTCCGCGAATGCAAAGGTCCCCTCTTTTTCTCTTCGTAGTAAAAAAAAAAAAAAGCTTCTGTCTTCATGGATCTGCGGGGGTTATAAATTGTGTGCATCTGTCTGTTTTCTCGTCGATTTTGGGTTCTTGTGAAATCGCTTTCTAGCTGGTCAGATTTTTTTTTTTGATCGCGTGGAAAATTCGGCAGCTCCCATCCGAGATGTTGTAGACCGCCAAATATCACGATGCGATGTTTGGGAGTTTCTTTTGTGGTTTTCTTGATTTTACCGCTTACAATTTTATTCAGGCTCACTTTTGGAAGAAACTCGACGAACTTCTTATGGATCATCGGTGCTTAACCCATCATTCAATCTTGTTTGTTCCTAGTTTCTAATGCTGCCTGTATGTTCTTTGTTTATAGTGTAGAGAATCAGCAGCTGAATGCTGTGATGATGAAAGAAAAAAAAACCCAGTCAGCTAGTCAAGCTAGCGTTGGGAAATCTTGATTCTTGAGTAACTGTGTGGCTCATCCATTTTTCATGATTTATCTGGCTCGTTGCTTATTATTAGGTTCTCTTTGCTCTTTTGTTGTCCTCCATTATTGTAGATGCAGTATTTCACATTAGTGCTCTTGCAAATCTCAATTGGGACTACTTGGTTAATTCTCATTTCTGTTCTTTCTTTTTTATTTGTTACTATGTACGTCTTCTTTTTTTTTGCTAGCATCATCATAGTCGAGCGGCCGATTGCATGTACTATGTACTCTTGATTATTTTTATGGGAACTAAAATAGGTAGCTTCTCAAGTGGCATTAACCTTTGATATGTGAATCTTATTGTTGAGGTGCAGGCATCACGGATGTTGGTTTGAAAGCATTAGGATGTGGGCTCTCAACATTGTGTTGGATTGATTTATCCGATTGCAAACGTATCACTGATAAAGGCATCGAGTCCTTGGTACAAGGCTGCCCATTGTTACAAAGTCTGGATCTCAGGGGCTGCAAGCTTCTGACAGATAAGAGCTTAGAACATTTAGGAAGACACTCCAAACACTTGATAGAGCTGAATCTTCATGGTTGTACCAATGTTGGTGATCTGGGACTAACACATCTATCTCAGGGGTGTACATGTTTGCAGATATTAGATGTAAGCATGTGCTCAAAGGTTAGCTCTGGGGTGCAGAGTCTTGCAGAAAGATGCATGGAACTTAAGGCCCTAAACTTGTCTGGTTGCTCTAAGATCAAAGATGTCATGATTGTGAATCTTGCTGAGAAATGTATGCACTTGGAGAGCCTTACACTGAATGGATGCAGGATGCTTTCTGATGAAGGTGTAAGGGCGGTTGTCAGATATCGTGGATCTACCCTCAAGGTCTTTGGCCTAGGGTGGTTAACTAACATCTCTGACGAAGCTGTAAAGCCAATTTTCACCTTCTGTTCTGCAATTGAGTTTCTTGATTTGCAGAGTTCTAATATCACCGATAATTGCTTCATGGAATTAACTGTTCTATCTTCCTTAAAGGTCCTCAAGCTCAATAATTGCAATAGCATAACAAGCTTAGCTATTATAAAGATTGCAGACGGCTGCCCACAATTAGAGAAATTGGATCTTTCATATTGTGATCGGCTTACTGTAGATATGGTTAGAGATATAACATTGCCGGAAGGTTGTATGCTACTTATTTGACAACGAAGATTATGAATACATTTGTTTGCATTTGAAGTTCTGAATACAATCCAATTGCTCAACAAGTCCACTATTGTGTTTTAACTTATTACAATCAGGGCCTCATGGTATTTGCATTTCAAATTTAATCAGTAAGCATTCCATCTCTCTCTCTCACTCTCCCTCTCAAGCTGTGCTCAATAGATCAACATCATGAAAATACAGGAATATGTGTTGATGTTCATTAACAGACACATACTGGATTAGTTGAAATGGCTTCACATGTATTCATGGTCGTTGCTTGTCATTGCTACACAAACCACTGTAGGATGGTGGTCTCGATGAAGAGTATTTTTTGGAGGGGAATCCAACCAGAGGAACAGTCATGGCAGAGGAGAGGCTTATGATTGTGCCATATAAGCTTAATTATAATTTGGTTTAGTGTCGACTTGACTATATACATTGGATCAAAAGCATAATTCAGAAGTTGCTGAAGTCACGATCCACTCGGTGCAATTTTCAAGGTGCCAGTGATGAAATATGAAACATCAATACCCTAGGATGAGCCATATGTTTTTTATTTGGGGACAGTTAATATAGACAAGGAACCGACAAATATGTATTACCAAATTAGGAATCAGGATACAGATGATAGTGGCATAAAGGTCGATATGCATATTTTAATAGCCTAAGATATGACTGGGAAATTGTTACAACAGCCTTTAGTAGACCACAAGCTTACAGGAACAATGTCTCTTCGCTTGGATGGCCCCAAAAAGATCATCTTTATTAATGATATTTGACTCGGATCCTCTAAATCAAGCAGCTTTCTCCTTTGTGGGCGGCCTTCGGAAAAGTAGTTGAAAGACCCATCCAGATACTAACGCTCCAGCTAGAGGGGCAAGCCAAAAAACAAGAAAATGATCTCTTTCGTAGTGTTTTTGGTCTGCATAAGCCCACCCAAATGCCTGGCAAAACACCATTAACAAACGGTTTGAGGATTTCTATGAACTGGATTAAAAATACCTACCATACACCGCAATAATCCTTACATTAGCAGGGTTTAAAGATGGTCCTGTGTAACCCGATCCAAGGGTAAGCACTGCTATTGTTGCAAAGACTATCAACCAATTCTTTAAAAACTTGCTTTTGGGACCCTTCAAAATCACAAGAAGAACAGAGAATGTGATGAGGAAGGACAAAATCAATTCAGCAAGCATTCCTGTCTGTAAATCCACCATCAAGCGAGGTCCTCCAAGCAAATGCTTGTATTTTAAAGGGACCAGTTCTTTTGCAGCTAGTACGCCTCCAACAGCCCCAAAAATCTAGAGCAAAATAGCAACACATCCTTTGTTCAAATCTCAAATCAGAATCGCTAACTCGAGCACAATAAAAATGAATGTGTATCAACACGCCTAGTGATATGAGAAGATATCAGAATCAAGTGAGCAAACTTTTAGCAATGGTTTTCACTGAGTTATATATACACAATGCAGAAAGCTTTTAACAGTTAAGTAAGCAAACTTTTGGCAATGGTATTCATCGAGTTGTACACAATACGGTAACCTTTTCACCGTTCTACATTTCAAATGGGGTGATTTACACGGCAAGGATAATCCTACACAAATTTACTTATTGAATATGCTTCAAATTGCAGGCTTTCAGAATGGTATGGAAGCTGATATGCCCCCTTCCTCAAGCCGCTGGAAGGTTGAAGAACGTTATATCCATAATTTTCTTAGGCTGTGAGACAGCTGGGTTATTTTCATTTATGGTCTTTTAGCGTTCTATGTTCAAGAACTAGTTCCAATCAAATGCAGCACCAAACGGCAGTGAAAACAACAAAAAATACCTAGAACTAGGACCTGCTTTCTAACTGTCGATCACACTAAGATACTAGCAAACCTTCTGATATTCGCATCTATCCATATTCACCACAAGAAGTCTATACTACTTTTCTTGAAGAATTGCAATGTTTGATCTGTCGATTCTGATATACAAGTTTTACACGAAACGAAAAACATACTAGCTGAAAATCTAGTATATGTGGTTGCAAACTAGATCATAAACACTGATGCTAATGTATGTGAGTAATATAAAAGAATACCTGAGCTGGAAACCGAACAGCCATAGTAAACAGGGAGTCCTTGCTTGCTCCGATAGAGTAGAAGGCGAGCAGTGGAGAAGGGTTCCACATTGCTCCTTCCAGAACACCACCAAGCCAACCGAAGAAGAAGACGTTGAGGGTTATCAAGCCAATGACAATACCGAATTCAAATCCCTTCAGGTTCAGAAGAGTAGAGAGAAATATCGTCATTGGCTTCACCATGGCAACATATAGAACCCATAGAAAAGAGATGGCACCATCTGCGAGGGCAAGCTTCACAAGTCCCATCTTCTCTCAAGTATTGTACTGAAAAAAGAAGTCGAAACCCTGCATATATATACATATAAGTATGTCACATGAGTGGAAACTGTAGCTGTGAGTGATCCGCAACAAAAGTCAGGTCTTAAGTGCAAATTGAAGTTAAGAATGCTCCGAAACGAAATGAATTGTAGATCCTAGAGCAAGCCTTCTACAACGACTAGCAACAAATCAACAAATGAACTGTGGATGCTAGAAGGGTCTTGACAACAGGGAGATGCAAGTCAAGGAAATGGGTTATAGAGATCAGAAGAGGAAATTAACAATCATGAGATACATTCTACGACTCCATGCCTCCAGTGTTGCTCAGGGCATCTTGAGATACTTCAGCACAGTTAAGTTCCGTATCAAAAAATGAGCTCACATCATGGCTCTCTAGAGATTTAGGGTTTCAGATTTTACGGAATGACAGGGCCAACAAATGGTGAACCAAGACATCCTCTCATTCACCAATCACTTCATCGTACACACACTCCCTTGCGTTTTATGTGTGGTGAAACTTCTGTGGAAGTCAGAACTTGGCCTAGCTAGCTAGCTAACCAACTATGCCCCTTGCCTTTAGAATGAGGAGGCATAGTATCTTGGAACAGTAGGCCAAGCACGAGACCAAGAACTTGAATCTGTGTGCATAATTGATGTGGGAAATCAGTTCAGACCATGTACTGCGGAAAAATAGATCTTCAGTCTGGTTGGGATGAAAGGGTTTTTAGTTTTTCCAGTACACAGGTAGTTGCCCACATGGAAGGAACAGAACAGAGTCTTAGATCCAATCAAATCATGCCAAGAAAATGCTATGTATCTGTGTTGATGCTGATGCTGATGCAGCTAATGAAGAAGAAGAAGAAGATGAAGATGATGATGATGATGATGAAATTGCTACCCGCTAAGAATAGAATTCCATCAATGAATCAATGGCATACCTTTGCTGTTGCAGCTGCTACTGCTGCTGTGGCCGCCCCAGTTGTGGGAGGAAGAAGCAAAAGTACACAAAAATCATGTCATATACATATATATAGGACTGCCCATGAGTCAATACTTTGCAGAAATGAATGCCATAGTTACCACGGACTTCTCGCTCTTCTTCTTCTTCATCATCATCATCATCACCATCATCATCATCATCTTCTTCTTCTTCTTCTTCTTTTCCTTCTTTCCCTTCTTCTCCCTTCTGTCTAAATCCTACCTTTCTCGAAACCCAAATCTGTCTTCCATCAATGTTCACCAGAATTTGTCACTTCATGTTTCATCTCAAAAAAGCCAAATTGCCTTTGCCGAAAAATGCCATCTTAATTTAAAGCCCAAAGGTTTTGGCCGAAAATGTCATCTTAGAACCAATTTATGACCCAAAATGCCATCTTGAAACCCAAAATTTGGGCCCAAAATGCCATCTTAAAACCAAAAGTTTGGGCCCAAAATGCCATCTTGAAACCAAAAGTTTGGGCCCAAAAGGCCATCTTGAAACCAAAAGTTTGGGCCCAAAATGCCATCTTGAAACCAAAATTTCGGGCCAAAATGCCATCATAAAAGCAAACTTTTTGGCGGAAAATGCCATCTTAAAACAAAAAAATTTCGCCAAAAATGCCATCTTAAAACCAAAATTTTTGGCCGAAAATTTGGTCAATAACTCTTTTTTTTTGGGCCAAAAATGCCATCTGGAAACCAAATTTTTTGTGACCAAAATGTCATCTGAAGACCAAATTTTGTGACCAAAAAATCCATCTTAAAGTCAAATTTCTTCAACCCACACCAAAGTTAGCTATTTGTATCGAAGCCAACGTCCACTAGTCCACCTACTATTTTGTGGCAAAAATCACAAACCAAAATTTTTCATGAATAAAAAAGCGAGGAAAGAGCATAGGGAGAGTGTCTTGCTAATCATATGTTCACAAATTTGCATACAAGGTAATGAGTGAGGATACTCCAATCAAATAACAAAGGATGAATATATCTCCGTTGCCTTCTTCAAGCACATGTTCAACAAGGTTATCCGGCCATTAAGAAGGAGAGCAACTTCTTTTTTCATTGAAGATAAGCTTGTATGGCTCGAAGGAAGTCCTAAAAATGTGTTACGATGAGGTCAACTCCCCATATTCAGAAACTTGGGTGTTGGCGAACTTAAAACATAGCTACTAGTAATCAATGGTTCTCATTGCTTTCCAATTCCTAATCGCCGATATTATAGACAAATCAATGAATGGTCAATAACATCGACAATATAAAAACAATTGTCGTCGTATGATCAAATATTATGCTGACATGACAATCATTGATAGCTTTTCATCGATGGGATGACGTAGCGTGGATAATATAACGGATATTGCAAGACTGAACGTAGGATATCTGTATATATTCTACACAAACCTTGGAAATTTCTCGACAGAATTCGTCGGGACATGTGATGTGTGAGTGGTTCCTCGAAGGTGGCTTATCATCATCATTGGCCAGATGGACCTACTCCAACAAGCTCGACCAACTGAGACGATGGGCCAAATGGAGATCACGAGAGCGCTCTAGCATATGGTGATTGGAGCCAGGTTAAGACGAAGCAAACACGAAGAGTTACTACATACTTTGCAGAACGGAGAGTGAGAATCTCTCGATCATCAGCCACTCGAGCATCTCGATCATCATCCACTCAAGCATCTCGATCATCAGCCTCTCGAGCATGCGTTAAATTGCTCAATGAGTGGATGAGCATGAAAAGGATCGTGCTTGGCCTCGACTCCAAACTGGAACAACAACAACTTCTTTCTTTCTTCATAAATGTATGTTTATATTAAAACAACACGACAATGCAAAAAAAAAACCTTGCTATCAGAACTGCTTCAAAAGTAACGATGTGGTAAGGGCAACCGTCGAAGGTGCTGCAATACAAAACGACATAAATCTAACTCATTCGAGGGCAAAGTTCTCACACAACATAATAGTTACTGTGAAAAGTGTCAAAATCAACTTTCCTCTTATCTTGCATATATGTTATGATACTCTAGAAAGCCCATCAAATAAGAAACTATTTTGCAAGTTCCAAATAATACCACATGCTCAAGTATCGCAAATAATCAAAACACAAACTTATATGTCGAGGTTGGTAAAACTCTATCGCATTCAATGAAAACCCATAAAAAAGATAATAAAACATTTCCATCAACTTCTTTTTCTTTTTCTTTTTATTGTGCGGACCTTAAGCCATATATGTTGTGATACTCAAGAAAGCCCATTAAATAAGAAACGATTCCGCAAGTTCCAATAAAATACCACATGCTTGGTAAAACTCTCCGGTCAATGAAAACCCATCGAAAAGGCGACAAAACATTTCTAACAACTTTTTCTTTTTCTTTTTCTTTTTATTGTGTGGACCTTAAAAGTCATTTATATTGCGATGCTCCAGAAAGCCCATCAAATAAGAAACCATTCCTTCAAGTTCTAAGTAATACCACATGCTCAAGCACCTCAAATATAATCAAAACACAAACTTATACGCTGCTGGGGTTGGTAAAACTCTATCACCGTCAATGAAAACCCATAAAAAAAAAGTGACAAAACATTTCCAACAATTTCAATTTTTCAATTCTTCTACTTGTGTGGACCTTAAGACATATATGTTGCGATGCTCCAGAAAGCCCATCAAATAAGAAACCATTCCCGCAAAGTGCCAAGTAATACCACATGCTCAAAGCGCCTCAGATTATAATCGAAACGCAACCTTATACACTAGGGTTGGTAAAACTTTATCACCGTCGATGAAAGCCCATCGGAAGGGCGACAAAAACATTTCCAGCAACTTCTTCTTCTTCATTCATTCTTCAATTCAATTTCAATTCTTCAATTCTGCTTCAATTCTTCTGCTTGTGTGGACCTTAAGCCATATATGTTGCGATGCTCCAGAAAGCCCATCAAATAAGAAACCATTCCCGCAAAGTGCCAAGTAATACAAGATGCTCAAATCAAAGCACCTCAGATTATAATCGAAACGCAACCTTGTACACTAGGGTTGGTAAAACTCAATCACCGTCGATGAAAGCCCATCGAAAGCGCGACAAAAACATTTCCAGCAACTTCTTCTTCTTCATTCATTCTTCAATTCAATTTCAATTCAATTTCAATTCAATTTCAATTCTTCAATTCTTCTTGAATTCTTCATTTCAATTTCAATTCTTCAATTCTTATGTGGACCTTAAGCCATAGAAAGGATAGAGAAAACTGCAAACACCACAGAAAAAGAGAAAACTGAGAGCATTTTGGCCCCAAAGAGGAGATAAGGTCCTCCTTTCTTTCTTCTCCCCTGTTCCTCCTGCAAACAACAGCAAGAAGAAGGCGCCATAGCTCGTCCGCGCCTCTGATCCTTCCCCATGGAGGCACTGCAGCAGAAATCCCTGTCTTCCCTGCACATCAGCAACTCCCTGCTGCCCTCCTCCTCCTCCTCCTCCTGCGCGAGAACGCCTTCCTCCTCCTCCCTCAAGCTCCTCCGAGGCAGCAACAACAACAACAACAACAACAACAACAACCACAGCAATGGCAGCAGCAATGCGACTTCCTTCTTCCAAGGCAGCAGCATGGGCGCGCTGAAGGCGAAGGTCCAAGAGCAAGGGAGATGCTCCGCCTTGCCCAGAGATGGCGGAGACGGAAGCAGCAGCAGCAGCAGCAGCAGCAGGAGGAGAAGACCTAGGGTTGTTTCCATGGCCAAATCCGCGGCATCGGGCTATGCCGCAGCTCTCGCGGAGGTAGGGAAAGCCAACGGGATCCTGGAATCCGTGGCCAAGGATGTGGAAGCGCTGGCCAAGTACTTCCAGGACGACCAGTTCTGGGGCTTCATCGTCAATCCCGTGGCCAAGGTCGAGGAGAAGAAGGCGATCGTGAGCGAGGTCTGCAAGGAGGCGAAGCTGCAGCCGGTGACCGCGAATCTGCTCAACCTCATCGTCGAGAAGAAGAGGACGATCATCCTGCGCGATCTCGTGAAGGAGTTCGAGGTCTTGTACAACGAGCTCACCGATACGCAGGTCGCGGTCGTGACATCTGCGGTCGAGATCCAAGCCCCGCAGCTCTCGCTCATCGGCAAGAAGGTTCAGGCGTTGAGCGGATCGAAGAGCGTGAAGCTGAAGAACGTGATCGATCCTTCCATCATCGCGGGCTTCGTCGTCCGATTCGGCAAGGACGGATCGCGCCTCATCGACATGAGCGTCAAGGGCCAGCTCGACAAGATCGCGTCGCAGATCAATCTCGCCGATCAGCTCGAGCCCGCTGTTTGATGAATCTCTCTCTCTCTCCCTCCCCATCCTTTCTTTCGCTTCGATTTCCTTGTCCTTACCCTTTCGGGGCTTGTTTGTTGTTTTCTTTCGCGTTTTCCCCGTCGCTTTGCATCGATCGATTGGTTTCGGTGGGTGCGCCAGAACAGAAGATCGGAAGCGATAGCTAACCCCTCCCTACCTGGTTCAGGGCTCTCGTTGCTTGTTCCCGATCTCTTTCTGCTCCCATCCTCTTGTAATTCTTCGCGTTTCGCGATGCGGCGGCGATCCGATGTGGCTTCCATCCGAATTCGCATTCCGTCTGCTACGTTTTCTTTCCTCTGCTTCTTCCTTCTTTTCGCAACTGTACATGCCTGAACTCGAAATAATCGGATCGATTGACGAGGGCTTTAGCTCGAGGAGTCTGGGAAAATGCACTCGCTGTATTCCATGTGGAGTGTTTTTTTACGCTTGTATGTGCGTAGATCGGCTGCATTTTTACCAAAATCTATTGGACAGGGAATTGGGAACTTACTAGGATTGGCCAAGCTACATCATGTCAACATAAACAAATAGAGCTCTTTCCTTTATTGATCAGGAAGAGGCCAAATTTTTGATGAATGGAACCCCAAAAATGCAGCTGGCCAATCTCTTTGCTAAAGAGTTTCTGGCATTGTGGGTGATAATCTCATCCTTCTTTGCAAAGATTTTGGGTCTAGTATCTGAATTTTCATATGTGTATAGCACTAGAGGACAGGGGGCCGATAGAGTTTGAAGTGTAATTTCTTTCTAGGAGGCCACAGATAGAAATGCATTTTGGAGACTCATCAGTGGATCGAACTCGCAAGTGAATTCATCGGAACTGATTTGACAAGTCTGATCTGAATGATCTATGTTTGTGTGTGAGAGTCGTAATGTCTACGAGAGCGAGTGATAAGCACTCTTCGAACTTCTGTGCTGTTGCCGCGGTTGTATATATAGCCATTGTTATGAAGAATCCGACGGAAATGCTGAAGAGCTGTGCAACTTTGATTCTGTGAAATCCGAGGTTTGTTCCTCGATCGATCGAAGAGAGTTTTTTTCCGGATCAAAAAGGAAAAGGAAAGATAGAGCTTTATACACAAGCAAGATACAGCTATTGCATTAAATTAAAATGCACTTGGGTGAGTTCATAACCAGACTTACATGGTCCATAAACCAGAGTACAAGCTTGTCAAAGAATCATGCAAGCAATCAGGCGATCGCTTTGATGCATCCGCCTGGTGGCAGGGCTTGCGGAGCGGGCATTGGACGGAAGAATCGAGTCCAGCATCAGATTCTTTGTTAAACCCAAAAGGATGAGAGAATCGTGCGTTTACGATAAACATGTCCACTCGAATGCTTTGTTGCCACTTGTTTCCCTGGATTTTCTTCGTTCTAGCAGAAGATGGATCGATCCTCGATCGATTCAAGTGCGCATGCATTTTGCAGGCGAAAATATGGCAGCGAAATCAAATAATATGCCTGTGCAAACAAAGCCCATTTGTTTTTTAGTTTTTTTTTTATATCGCGGAAACCGAATTGTGAAACGGAGGATTTGGTTAATGTAGGGCTACGTACGAAAGATCTGTACGTGGAAGTCAACAAATAAGCCTGGTGTTCGTTGGCCAATCGGGCAGAGGATTCCCTGTCTATAAGTTCTATTAATCGCGCTGATGAGGGACAAGCTTTTGCTCATATGTGTTGTAAGGCATCGTTCAAATGATCTGGCGAGCGCCCGTTGATTCCATACGAACCACGCGCTACCGATTTCCAGGTTGACATTCGCAGAACTGCCTTGAAGAAAGAAGGCGCTTTTTCCTATTCAAACGGCGATATACTTTGATGACAGGGATTGCAGTCAGGGATATCTAGCGAGGAGAGTGTATAGACTTCGCTCGTTCGGGAGCTGATCGAGATCAGCCGACGATTGAAGGGTCTAGATTAAAAGGGTCAGGGTCAGGTCCACTCTGTGCCTGATATCTGACACGGATTCGAAGGCTGCCGGTAAGCGCGGATCGGCACAGATGGATTAGTAAGCGGGAATTGGCATGGATCGATCGATAAATAAGTGGATGGGCTAATAAATCAAGCCAGCAACTAGCCAGAACTGGAAAAAAACAAAAACAAAAACCCAGGGCTCTTCTTTTGGAGCTAGGGATCGTGGTTGTAATCAGGGAGCTCCAGGATTGGCAGGTGGATCTGGCATGTATCGATCAGTAAGCGCAGATCAGCACGGATCGACGGATAAGCGGATCGGCACGAATCGATCGAGAAGCATGGAACAACACAGATCGATCGATAAGCAGATCGGCACGAATCGATCGATAAGCACGGATTGATCGATCGAATCAATAAGCACGGATCGAATCGATCGATCGATCGATCGAATCAATAAGCACGGATTCGAATCGATCGATCGATCGATCGAATCAATAAGCGTGGATCGATCAAATCAATAAGCGCGGATCGAATCGATCAATAAGAGCGGATCGACCGATCGAATCAATCGAATCGATCGATAAGCGGATGGGCAGATCGATGAAGCCAAGCCAGCAATCCAGAGAAAAACTGGGAAAAAATGGAAGAAGAAAAAACCTCTTCTTCTTCTTGGTCTGGAGAAGAGGGGCCATATTTGGAATTAGAACAAATGTTTTGCGTACAGTCTTCTTCTTCTTCTTCTTCTTTCTTCTTCTTTCTTCTTCCCCTCTTTTCTTCTTCTTCTTCTTCGTCTTCTTCTTCGTCTTCGTCTTCGTCTTCTTCTGTTTCTGAGCAGCTGACGCGACGCGCCTTCGTCGTCGTCTTCGTCTTCGTCTTCGCCTGATTCCCAGCTCCGGAGCTCTCCCTCTCCTTCCCTCTTTTCCATTCCTGCTCCGCCATGGACGACCAAATCCCGTGAATGAAGCGCCTCCGCAGAGCCCCGCGATAAACGATGAACAACGCCTCGGAACCCGAGAGCACGCCCTCCTCCTCCCCCGCTCCTCCTCCTCCTCCTCCTCCTCCCTCTTCTTCGCATTCCTTCTCCCCCAAGCACGAGCACGGCCGCGAGCCTCATCCCTCGCCATCGAAGCTCCTCTTCGTGAGGCGCGAGCCCTTCGAGTATGGGCTGCTCCCCCTCCCCAGCATCATCTTCTCAGATCCGGCCTCCTCCCTTCAAGCCCTTCGGAGCAAGGTCCTCGCTTCTTCGAATCTCGACGACCGAGCCGCAAGCGCGACTAACCTAACCTTGACTTCCCATGGCGTAGCTCAGCTACTGGACCTGTCTGACGAGGAGGCGGAGCTCGTGCTGGAAACCCTAATTTCTGTTCAGGAAAACTCCAAGCTTGATAGAAACATTCTGCCTTCAAGCTCATCATCATGTATAGATACCGAAAAGCAAGTGGAATTCTACGATCTTCTGCTATTCCTATACATCCAGAACTATAAAAAGCCACCGATTCGACCACATAAAGATGCTGCTTCCGTTGCTGACATATGGCCATCGACGTCGGCATTTGATGGATTGATGCCCATCTTATCGCCTTTGCAAGTAAATTCTGGTTCTTTTTAATTTTACTTTTTTCAGAATATCCTAAGAGAATGTAATTCCATACCTATTAGCCCGAAGTAAGCAATAATGTAGCTAACAAATACGACTGTAAAGGCAATGCGTGAGGTGTATCCACGATTTTAGCCCTTTCATTACAATGCATGTCGAAATCCTTCTTGCCAGCTCTTTCTCAAGTCAAGTATTATTCTGAGCTCAGTTTGTTTCCCTTTTCTGAAATAAGAGTACCAATACAATGGAGTTAGTATTTTAGTGTAGCTTTCCGCTCTAAAGTGTTTTGGTATTCAATGTGAATGCTGGTGGACCTGGCCATATAAGAGCTCAGAGCTAGTTCTTCATCTACTGTAATTGTAGGTGAAGTCCATGTTTTGCATGCCATCTCCCGTAATGTACTTTAATTCCATTGTCATCCACGAGCTTACAATTTCTTTTCTAATGGCTCGCAAGCAAGCTACCATGTATGTGCACACCTAGCTTAAATCCAGTAATGTAGTTAAAAAAAACTGTCCTTCTAAAGCAAGCTTAGGCGATGGAAAAACTATTCTAAGCATCATTTTGCGAGTTCATACCCAGGATGTGAATTCGTAGCTCATTATTACTGTTTCTGAATTCATTTTCTCCAACCATTTGAAAACTCTGTCAATATTTGGAAATTTCTATGCAAAGTTATTGGTCTTTGAAAGTGCACGATCTGTTAAGGTTGTCTCTCTCACAAATTTCTGCAAATCCATTGGTGTAAAGAAAGAGACTTCATTTCGAATTACAAGTTGGCATTGTATAGAACGATGGGAACTATAAGCTGAGTTCATTGGTCAGATTTAATTGTGTGATTCTGAACGCCTTAGCTAAATCAGTTCTAATCTTGTGAAGATCCAATGTATTTAAATTAATGCCAGGTAAGAACAGGGAGGAAGAATGCTCCCACACAAGTGGATGATGAGGCCCATCAGCTAGCGTACGTGCAAAGACACCTTTCGATGCTGCTCTCACTTTTAGCAGACTTTTCTGCTGAAGAAGATTCAGATTCGTTGGTAGGTTCTGTCAAATATATTGTCAAATTCGTTTCAATGGTTGCGTTATTAATCACTTAGAGTACTATTTCTTAAATCTGCATGGAACAACACACAAATACTGGCCACAATTTTCTGAAGAAATGAACCACACCCTTCGGAATATTGTTGCATGTTCCACGGAAGAAGTATAAATGTAAAAGAAAATCGGGGAGATGATTGAAAAAATATCTTGGTTATTGCAGCTTTAGGTTGCACTCGCACTACATTGGAACGCACTTGCTTTCAAGAAAAAGATTTCATTCACCGCTTCTTGGTTATATTTGGTTATATGTTGGTTGGTTTAATATATATCCAACAAAATTTTGTTCCCAAGAATAAGCGTTTAAGTGTTTAACAGCTATTCTTTGTTTGCGAAACAAGTGTTTGTACTCCTTGTAGTTGTGCTCATCGTTGGATATCCTCACAGTCACTATATTTTAAATTAACATATCTGATCTTAGAAACCAAGCATTATATGTTGACTGTTCAGACTATCAACTAAAATGTTTTCATGCATAAATTGAGAAAGTGCATTGTAGTAGATGTAAATTTATCAATAACTAGTCCATACATCCTTTATCTGAAAAAGATGATTGCTTTTCTTCTTTCATGAGTTCTACTCAGGAACTTTAAATAAGGATATCTGGTTCTTGCATGCTCAGACATCCATTTTAGATGCCAACCCAGAAAGCATGCCAATGGTTTTTCTATTTGAAAATTCATTGATCTCAGGTGATATATGCAAGGGAAAAAATTCTCGCTCATGTTTGTTGTCTGTGCTATTTTGCCTAAAATAGTTCAACTGAAGTTCCTAAAATTCATGTCCTATATATGACTTCTTTTAAGAGGCCAAATATTCTTGTTTCGTCTTTGGGGAACACCAAAAAAAATAGAATAGGTGTAGTTTAAAATTTGAATAGTTGAAAATGACAAGGGAAGTGAAATGACGTTAAAGTGCTTATGTTGAAAGCTCTTGAACTTGGTGGGAGAAAGATTCCAATGGTATGAATATTTATATCTATGTGAATTTCCAAGTGTCATTAGCAAAAACGAAAGTATTCCAATGTCATTTCACATTACAGGTTGAGATGATTGTACATGATATAATAGGCCCAATGAAAGTGGATGCACGTGATAAATCATTATTTCTGTCAAAATACATCTTTTCAGCACATCCATTGAAACTGTAGTAAATTGGAAGGACATGGTATCTCCTGAATCTATAATAAGTGGTCTCATGTGATCTTCTGAATATTTTTTCCTTTGTTGAGCTAATTTTTTGTCAACATACCAGGTTTTATCACTTGAACAGTTCAACCATCTTGGTTTCTTACTCAAGTCCGTACACCATAGCTCAGAAGTGGTGCCTCTATGTCAAACAGCTCCTTTCTTTGCAAATTCTGATCCTGATATGCCAGCTGCTCCTGTTCCTCTGCCAGCAGTAGTTGACTGGGTTCTAGAACATCTTCATTTGTCCTCGGATCGGCCAAAAGAGGGTTTAAAAGAAAAGGGATTAGATAGTGACGCTGATGACATCACTATGGTTGATGCTTGTTTGAGTTCATCTGCTCTTCCAACAAATGACGATCTTGTAAATTCTACAAGCAAGCATACGAGCGTATCAGTAATGGATTTAACATCTGTTGATGGAATAACTAAAGCTTCTATCCTAAAGGATGAGAAAGATATTAATCGAGGTTCTGTGAAGGTGAGAATTGTGTTGCTGAAAATCATTCCCATTGACCTTTACTGCTAGATGATTGTAAATACAGCTGCCTGTTCTCTTTCGTTCCTTTTTCTGAATTATTTGATATAGACAGTAAGAAATTGTGGTGGTTATTCTAGACCAGTTCTATATTAAGTCGTCCTCCTGTGAAGCGCATTAGAAGAACATCTTTAATTGGACTTGTGTTTCAATATTGTTGCTGTAGTATGACAATTCATGTGCTTTTCCTGCAGATTGTCAATTGCCATGACGCTGTTCTATACATTCTGGCTCCAATGAAGTATGCTTCTGTGTATGGTTGCTCAGACTCTATCATTATTCTCGGGGCTGTTGAAAAGGTCAGGAAATATGTGACCTGTCTGAATATTTGGCGTAAAGCTATTTGGTTTAGTATTTTTACTAGTTTGATTTTCTATTGGAGTAATTGTTTAGGAAATGCTTTTCATCTTCATGTCTATGAATATGCTTCTTGTTATGTAGCCATGTGCGTAAGTTGCATCCGTTTTAATTGCTTGGTATGAATAAATCATTACTTCTATTTTCCGATGTCTTAACTAGTCTCACTTGAATGTCCGGAGAAACAAGCTTGAAGAGTTTGGGGTGATGCTGATTATAGAAAGGAGTTGCATATTGTTTCTCATTGCTAATTTGTTTTGTCCTGCAAATTTGGCCTCTTTGCTTGCTTCATGTCTTGTTTCATTTTTTATGTGAATATTACCATGGTATTATGATTTATAATAGTCCTAAATGGCCGTTGATGTCAGACACATCATTATCATTAATAATGTAAAAGTCTATCTTCATAAATTTTCTGTTCTGATTATTATTCTCTTCATTCAAATTTTTAGTTGGGAAGATATTATTGTGCTACCAGGTCTAATTATAGATATACATCACAGATGCCATTATCATGTAAAAGCTTATCAGTATAATGCCTAGAGGGAATGTGAGCAAGAATAATTTTGAAATGAGCTTCAGGAAACGTGCATACATGATGCCACTTTTAGTGCTGCGCTCTGCACTCTGGTAGTAACCTGAGGTGTATATTGGAAAACTTGTGAAATACATGTTGCATTCGTATTCCCCAACTCAGAATAGTTGCTGACTATCACTGGTATTTTGTTGATTGTGGCAGGTGGTGCGGATTGAACACTGTGAAAGGGTACAACTGATTGTTGCTACAATGCGAATACGCATCACCAATTGTCGAGAATGCATTTTTTACATGGCTGTGAATCAAAAGCCTCTAATAATTGGTGAAAACCATAATTTACAGGTGAGTGTGACCATATTTACCTGTTAGAACAATTCCACTTTTGCTACATGTAAGTTTGCCATCAGAAATGGATGCTACAAGAAAAAGAAGGGAAAATATATTAACGTCTATCTAGTACTCTGTAATTGGCCTATTAGACAAATCAAAATTACAAGAATGGGTGATTGTGATCCATACGAACGATAAATAATCAATGGTGCTACTGTTTCCTTCTTAGGGGAAAACATGTGAGGCCATTAGAATCCACTTTTGCTACATGTACGTTTGCTATCAGAAGTGGATGCTACAAGAAAAAGAAGGGAAATATATTAACGTCTACTAGCACACTGTAATTGGCCTACTAGACAAATCAAAATTACAAGCATGGGTTATTGTGATCCATACTAACGATAAATAATCAATGGGGCTACTGCTTCCTTCTTAGAGGAAAACATGTGAGGCCATTAGAATCCAGCCATGAATTTATCCCATTTTAGACAGTGTCAAGGTCGTAGCCCATCAGGAAAGAAAAAAGATTTCATCAAAGCCACTTGATCTACATTTGACTTTTGTACTTTCCAATCGAAAACAGGGTAGGCCTGTCTCTAGGCTTTGGTATATCTTTGTAATTAAGAGTGTCTTTTTCCAACCGTAATGTCTTTTTTTCCCAAGCAAGTCTGAAGTGTTCCACTGCAGTTCCAAACCTCAATACACAGTTTTGATGCTGTCGTATCATAGGTGGGAAATCCCTGTCCGGTGGCCTTGTCCCATCAATGTTGACACAGCCATCAACGTGGACAATTCCACATGTGTATGGTCCTTCACAAAATATTATTTTTTATGGTCGATTTGCATCTTTGTGAAATCATCATGAACACGATATGGGGGAGCATCTACCCTTACATTATGACCTCCCTATTTCTTCATAGCTCATGGAAGTTTTAGGAACCTTATTTGTGTCTTTTCCCAATATCTGACATTGTCCATGGGACTGCTTCTTCCTTGTGAAATCAATGTTTTTTTTATTGAATTCCATTTTCACTTCTTTTATTCCTTCAACTCAATCTTTCTTTTACTCAGCTTTCTTTCCTATGGCAATCTCAAATTCTACTTTGACCACCACCTTGCTGATGTCCATCCTAATTTGTGTTCGATGTTCTAGACTGTTTTATCTTGGGACATTTCATCTTTATTGTTCCAGATTCGGTGCAAAGTTGTTTTCTCTCGACTTCAAGAATAGAGTCTCGGCTTTGTTGAGTATTCTTGATGACATTCAAAGAACGAAGTTATTTTCTCTTTTTTGAGGATCGAGATTCAGTGTGTCGAGTAACATTCATTTTAGAAGCTATGGGGTTTTGTGGGAGTTAAAGAAGTGACTAAGTGCTGTGCTTTTTCCATGCTTCCATTTTCTCGATAGTTGTCGTTTGCTTGATCGTTTTTTGTTTTTGGCTAATGCAAGGTCAAGAAACATACAAACATAACAAGAAAACCCAAAGCATAGCAAGGGACATTAATAAGCTGCCAAAAGAAACCAAACAATGCAGAAACTCCAATGTAACAGACTCCTACAGCTCAAAAGAAGTGCCCTGATGAGAGGTTTCTAACAAGCGCTTGCAGAGAAATTTTGTCGTTGAACAATGGCCTCTTCTCTAAAAGTGCAGAAATCCTACTGTAGAGAGGAAGATATTGGAGAGAGTAAGATCAAAATAACATATAGATGTTACAAATTGTAAAAAGATCCTGAGCTAACCAACAACTACAAAAACTCTCAAATTGAACTATTTAAATGCATAAAGAAGACTATTTAAATGTCATATAGGTCACCACTGGAACTCTTTCATGGAAACTGATTTTGATTAAACTGTTCCCCAAGAAGAAGTTTTTGGGAACACTTGCACATAATTTGCATCATTGTATCTATGTACCTTGTTTCAGGTGGCACCATATAACACCTTCTATCCAAAATTAGAGGTTCATTTGGCTGAAGTTGGTATCAGTTCTTCAGTCAACAAATGGGACAAATTTCTTACCCTTGGGGTCCTTGACCCACATGATTCATTACCACACGCGGCAGGTGTTGCAGATGTACAGGCAGAGGATGCATCACTTTTGCCGCCAGATAGATACACTAATTTTGTGGTATATGTCATATGTTTTCAGCAATAATAAGGAAATATTTTATTTGACTGAAACCAATAAGGAACGAAGTACTTACTTTGTTAGTGTTTATGTATGTATAGATCCCGAAATGGAATGACTCGGACACTAATCATCAGCCCAGGACAGAAGCAAATCCATTTGTGCTGCCTAAGGCATACCTGGCAGCTCAACAACAAAAGGTAAAGGTGTACTTCTCACATTTTCTTAACTTTCTCAGTTTTGGTGCTACAAAGTCAATAAAAGTTGGGGATAGGCTTTTTCTTGTAGGATTTTCTGTGTATGAGTTTTTCTGACTCATGTAAGGTAATTAAACATCAAACATCCTATTTCAGAATTTGGGAACCCTGGGATCCCCCGGGGGCCATACTGCATTGGCTAGGTTAGTTTCACTTCAGTAGATTTTCTGAATGTTGAAATCCTGACTTGTTTCCGCACGTGTGCTATATGGAGCCTTCATTGCAATGGAAACAACTTTATGTTTACTAGAAGAGAATCGATAGTGTACTATATTTTTATTTGTAATTTTCTTAATGCACTTTCTCAGATTTTTATAAGGATTCAGCAAAATGGTGCATGACATGAAGCTTGTGAACACTATAAGGCAGAAATTGCAAACTTTTTGTAGACTGCCCAGATCATACAGTAACAAATAAATTTGATATGACTATTGATTTCAATTGGATTGATACGAATCTTTAGTGTAAATATAAATTTTATCTTTAGCACAGTAGGCATTTTTATTGATTTCTGATATCAAGATACCATAAACATAATGGTGGATAGGCTGATATCTTACATGTTCTGCTTAAAGACGTGGGGTCATTTAGCTCAGCTATGAATATTAGCAGGAGATACTCCATATGTGAAGGCCGTCATTTGCATGTGTTGACCTGAAATCGATGTTTATCAAGGAATATTAGCAGGAGATACTCCATTATTGACTAGATTGGGTATCATGTCTGGTTCGATTACCATCATTAGGGGTTTCATTTACTTTATGTATATATGTGAAGGCCTTCAAAATTATTAACTGTTATAGAGAATTTGTTGAGAAATAAAGCAATTTTTAATTATCGAATGCAATAAATTGCATAATGCTTTTCAACAGAACAAAGCTGTGGAGACTTTGAGACAGACCCTGAGGAATGCGTCAATTGATGGGAGCAGGAAACAAGACCTATCACAAGCTATTCATGTTCATTTTCGAGAATGGCTTCATGGTAAGTATCCTTTGAGAAGTTTATCATATTTTAATTTTTGTTTTATAGAGCGAAACAGAAACTCACCAACTAGCACCAGCATCCACGTTTAGAGAAAAATACTCCTTGGTCCTCAGAAATGTATTGCATACTGAGCAATAAGCTAGTACATTTTCTAAAACCATATTTTGATGGTTTATGGTTGGGTATTTTGATGTTTTCAGTTGTTTCTTAAATGATATGAAATATTTACTGCTGGTTCAATTCCCATAATATTGTCTGGATGCGTATATATCGGCTGTTTCTTGCAGCTTCAGGGAATATTCGGCAACTCTATGAGTTCAAAGGTAGTGACTAGAAGCATGCTTTGAAATGTGCGCGAGAGAGCATTCTGAGCTTCATATCCCGAGACTGGATGATCTGAAGAGCTTTGATTTGCTACGAGGCTTTCTGATTCAGTCAATTTACTGCATAAAGACTCTTGATGTACTGCTGTATATTGGTGAATTTGAGCTAGAAAAAAGCGCCTTGTGCATTGTTTATGTTGTGCTCAAATTCTACACCAGAATGCTTTCAACAAGTTCGTTACAGGCACACACACATAGCCATGGGTTTCCCCCACTCAACTTTAGGTTCTGAAAAGAGAAAGATATGACCGGTTTCGGGAGCCATGTATTTGCCAGTGTAAACAAACAACCTAGTCCTGTACGATTACAAAGGAAATAAAGGAGTTAAAACATTTTGTTTTCTGATTATGTTCGCTAACTAGAAGAAGCGAATGGGGTCAAAAACTTCCGGCAATTTTCTTCTGAAGGTGAAATTTGAGTTCCCTCACCAAAACTGTCGATATGAGTTGTGTTTGTCTTGGGTGAAGGTTACGCAGGCATTCTAAATCCTTCTGTTTTGTCTTGTATTTTCTTTGAGACCTCGTCTTGTGAGCGGCATGTATCAGCCGTTTTAATCTTTCTGTTTCTGTATTGTAGTCGTTGTGAGAGATAGCCTTGTGAGCTTTTTTGGCCATCTCATTGCAGGTTTACAGTCTATAGTTAACGACGATGATTTTTTTGTAGTTTGTTCTAATGTTCATTCCTACCACAAATGGTTGTCACAGGCCATCTTTGCCAACTCATTTTATAACAATTTGTCATCCGTTCGTTATTATACATGCAAAGCTTCAATATCGTGTTTCTATCTACTTATAAAACGCGTTCGATTAGAACCAAAGTTGTAGAATGGACATGCATGATCAAATTGCAGGCTTTGAAAAGTTCCGTGACATTTATAAGATTCAGTGCAAAAACTGAATTCAGACGAAAGAAAGCTTTAAATGCAAACGGAGAATGTCCTTGACAGTTAATCGCAAGTCGCATAATTGTAAAGATTGACACGACTGGAACATCAAATTTAAGTACCTCTTAAAAAGATGCGCTCATATCGGCATCAAAATAAATGAATTGATAACAGTTTCAGCCTCTTCACTGCAAGCTGGATGTCATAACCACAATTGGAAATGTAAACCACTCTCTTCATTGCCACTACAATATGGCTGATAAAGAAATCCCTCAAAAAATAGTAGTGTCTGAACTCGCATGGTGTAGATATACATGAAGTAAGACCCAAGTAAAGCTAATACCACCTGGGTACATCGACTGAGATTTGAGTAAATTGCCATCTCTTCTATGCATTGAGAGCCCATTCGTACGGCTGGTATACAACTTTATATTGATTTCCATCAAGCAACTCCAATAGATTTTCAGCATTCGTTGGATCCAAATGATTGACAAGCCACCTCAAAATCTCAGGATCATTTTTGCCGAAGTCAACATTATACCTGGCATTATAATCTCAAATGCATTAGATCATGACGGCGTAGATATTCATAGAAACATAACTAACTAGACCGAGAAATTCGCCATATTTTTAACTTATCCAAAACTAATTTTTCCAATTTCTGGATGCCTCTTAAATATGACTCTTTTTACAGACATCCTTATTACCAGCTGATAATTTTGCTCAGATGAATAATCTTCGATTCCATATCAAGGACCACACCACCATCAAGAAAAAATGCACGGACAGCAGCTCTAAGTTCTGCATCAATATCTCCAGGTGAATAACACTTCAGCGCAGGGCTAGACTGGGATGAACTTGTAAGAGCAAAGTGAACCAATGGTTCAGGTTCTGTTAATGCGACCTAGCCAAGAGAAATCAAGCAACAATGATCATCACACTTCAGAGACAGGCAACTGATTATAAACCAACTCAACAAAGGAATCGCGCAAAATAACTTTGAATCACAAAAAATAAAATTATAAGTAACGACGGCATATTTCCTAGTCATACTGTGAGGTGCCCTCCAACAAATGCCAGAGCCTAACAGATACACACTAACACTCCGAACCAAGAAACAAATATGACAAGCTGACAAATGTTACCACTGACAGCGAACATCAATCAAGGGGACTATAATGCTAGTGAAGGACAGAAAATGGTCTACAAGCATATATACACAATGTGCCCTATTGTAAGTGATGAATAAATTTGTGCGTAAGCATAGACTGATCATAACTTTTATTACACGGCTCATTCACAACAGATTTTCTTTAAGGTTGTGAACACATCTAGAGTTTCCCTATCGCCATGGAATACAAATAATGCTACATGGATATATAACCCACAAAAGTTTCCTCCCTAACTTTATTGAGTTATATTTCCCTCTGCTTTGGTAATCCATAGGAAAAACATAAAACAAGACATTCTGATGAATTTCATACCAGTAATCTTCTGTCTTTGGGTCCAAAAGGCTTGATGAGTTGATATGGCGGTCGACGATTCCCGCGCAACACTCCATTTTGAATTGCTGAGAGAGAGTAAGGATAACCGCCAACCAAATACTGGAAATCACCAAAGAGTCTTCTTCTATCTAAAGGTCCATTGGGATGCCCCATCAAAATAATTGCATGAATACTCATCATGTTGTGCAGATTTATGAAAAATGCAAGTTTCTCTTCCCTTGTAAAAGAGCTGAGGTCAAAGCGATGGAGATCTTCAGACATTCGTACGTACCTGTAAATAAGCTCATTACACTTCAAGTAAACATAAAAGTCAAAGTTTCCATACGTTTCTATTCTCCAAATTAAGGAAGCTGAGTTTCACCACATGGAATCATAGTTCCGAGATACAGAGAGCACTACCTTCTAAATTCTTCACTTGTGGCAATACGATTGTAATCCACATGTTTCCCATCATCTGAAACATATGAATCGATAATAGCAAGAGCAAATTTTCTCAAATTAGCTTCTATCTCGCTGGCAGGGAGAGGCTCGTAAATATTTATCGCCCCTGTGAAATTGAAACACTTGGATGATATGATTGGATCATGCTCTAAAAACCTGTAGAGGTGGTTACCATCTTCAAATATATTGTCTCTGCATAGGACACAAAGACAATTAACTTTTAAATGGAAATGTAAATGGAAGAGAATCGACCAAATAGGTAGCTACTTACAGCACTACATGATGGAAGAAATGTTTGGCCCCAACTTTTCTTCCATATTCCACTCCCTATAAGATTGAGATTTAATCAATTGAAACGATTTTTTGACTGAAGAACATGCAGAAAATGAGCTTGATTGCTTTAATCGCAGTGCGATGAAATAGATTTACTCTTCTTCTTTCCTTCATTGTGTTTTTGATCCACTTCATTTCCACTAGTCCCTTGGTAATTACATAAAATCTTACCTGTATTATTTATTGGAGACCTTTCTAATCTTCTTACGTGATTCAAAATATATGTTCTACTTATGATGCACATGGAATCTACAATGGATGAAGGATCATTTGAACATAATCTCTACCAGTATGACCATAGCAGTTGGATGGCACTCTTTTAGGAAGTGATATCCTTATGGATTTAGCCACTTTGATAATTCACTCTGAGAAAATCATCTCACAACACCTATAGTTACATATTTTGTAAAGCATATTCAACAAGAAATTACCAGCACTCACTACCAGAGTTTTAAAGGAGTTCGAGGTAAAAAAATGAAGGGAAAACAAGTCGATGCATAACTTTGCACATCAGTTTAAAAGGCATGACGGCAAGTTTTCATATGAAGTTGAACCAATAAATGACAGTGCGTTTACAAATTGAGATATAAGAATGAAAAAGTGGTGAATATTTCATCGGATGAATAGGAGTGCAATATCTGAATGGAAGATGTATACTTGTTTACAAACTGAGATACTACATCATGATACATACAGATTGGAATAGAATACATCTCAACGATGTGTTAAAAGTTGAGATGTGTCATGCTTACACACTGCAATAGTGGATTCAAGTTAAGGAGCATTGGCGCACTATACAAATGTGCAAATATTGATAGTTGAGCCTAAAGGACATAGCTGTTACCTAAGGTTTGTACTTGAGACCAAAGATCTGGATGAAAAAAAATACGGAATGTGGTTGGAGAATCCATCTATTCGTAACAAAGATCTAGTGAAAGTCTTATTTGAAAAAGTGGAGCTTAAATATGTTAAGTGTCTCTTGAGGATTTCTAACATAAAGTTGAGGTAAAAGATATGAAGTGTCTCCTAAGAATTTAAGATATGGATGATTGAAACTTTGATTGTCATTCTAAAAGAGTAATATATATACTGTGGTATATCATCCTGTCAAAAATATGTTAGCATGCACAGTTGAACCAAAAGATGTCAGTAGGAATGGATATGAAATCATCTAGTTGAGAAGTCTTGAAGAGGCCTCGATATTGACAAAAGGACATTGGGACAGCGGCAACCTTATAATGCTTATGAAAGCTTAGAACAGGCAATCTGTAATCACAAGACATACTTTACATACCGAAGAATCAATTAAACAGGAAATTTTCAGCTTACTTCTTCTTTCTCGCAATACTGATCTTCAGTAAACACTTCCAAAGCTTCTGCAGCTGGGAAACACCTAGTGAACAATCTCATCTTATAAAATCGATCTTTTACTACAACTTTCTCTTTTAATTTGCCGAAAACTTCTGCAAACTCATCAAGTTTCAAATCGAGTGGCTCATCTTCACCATATATGGGGACAGGGGGTGCAGTAGAGGGACATTCATTCTCATACACTTCCTTGAGCTTTTCATCGAGTTCTTTCTTATTTTCCATTGCATTGAGCTCATCAATACCTCCAACAAAGGACTCGTTGAAGAAAACCTGGGGCACACTAGATGTTCCTGTTCTCTCTTCTAGATCAAGCTTTCTCTGTGGAAATAAATCCACATTAATTTCCAGAAAACGAATTCCCTTCTTTCGCAGTAATGATCTGACAGCTCTACTGTCTTGGCATCCAGATTTAGAAAACAGTGTAACTCGACCTTTCATTATAGGGCCTTCCGCTTTGTTCACATGCAAGGGATCCAAAGGCTCGAGGTTCTCTGCCTTCCTCTCATTCTCATTAGGTTGTTCGGAAGCGAAAGCAATATCATCCATCTTGTCAGAAAGTCTTCTCAATGCATTAGATACCACAGCTCCTCTCTCTTTCACGAAGGTCTTCAAAGCTGCGGCTTTCTCGGGCCAGTCCACTCCTCTCCGAGCGAAATCGAAGGCAAAGCTCTGATTCTTCCTATTAGCTTGAGCGAATCCAAAAGCAACGCCATCCGGCTTCTCGGGCTCTGTGCCCGGCTTCTCCACGTCGGAGGCAGGCTTCTCCGTCCCATCGAACACCGGCTCTTCGGGCAATCGTTCGAGGGAGACGCCATCCAAAGGTGCCGCGGAAGGATCAGCCGGAGGTGTCGACGAAGGCGCGATCTTCTCGTCCTTTTGCGCATCGTGGAGATGGACATCCCGGCTGCCGCCTTCTCCTGGAACTTCGGGAATGCTAGGGTTTACTTCAGCGAGTGGCTTGGGATCGGAAGGTTCTGGAAGGGGGGACGGGAGCTGGCCGTCTTCTTCATTGGCAGGAGCAGAAGCAGGAGCAGCGGCAGCAGCAACAACAGCAACAACAGCAGCAGCAGGAGGAGGAGGAGGAGGATCAGCAGGCATGGCGATCGGAGAGCGGATCGGAAGGTCTCGGAGGAGATCGTCTGAAGAGAAGCAGGAGAAGAAGAAGTGTCAACAGATCTGGAAGAAGAAGAAGGAAGAAGAAGGAAGAAGAAGAAAGAAAGAAAGAAAGAAGAAGAAGACGGAACGTGACGAAAGAACGTGGCGGGAAGACTCCGGCGGTCGGTTTCACACTTGGGGAGCGTTTTGTCCGGCCGGACATTTTTTACGATGATAGAAACAGAAGGATTTCGTGCAGTTTGTTTTTTCGATCCCCCGGAAACTTCGCGATACATTCGTGGGGGGCGTCTGTCTGTCTCTTTGATTCCGTCCCGGTTCACGTTCCGAACACGAAGGTCTTCTAGGGTTTTTTTTTTCTTTTTAGGGTTTCGGGTTTCGATCGGTTGCTGCAGATGCGATTCGACGAGTTCGAGCACGTCTGATGATGATGATGCTGATGCTGATGATGATGATGTTGGTGATGATGATGCTGATGATGATGATGTGCAAGAGGAGCTGATGGAATCGGAAGTTCTGCTCGCGTAGATCGGGCTAGTGCAGCGATTTGCGTAAAACGACCGTGTCGTGTGGCTCCGCTCTGCGCCGAATGTCTTCGATCTGTAAAGAAACAAAAACAGAAAAAAAAAGGACGTCTTCCGTTTCTTGTAGCAGAAACCGAGCTGTACATCGTCCGGGTTCCACAACACAAAGCTCTTGCCACTGTTCCGAGCGGTGAGTTCGAGCCTGTGTAGTTGTTGTATATGATCCGAAGGAATTGCAGTAACTGCAGAACTTGGTTGTATCGTCTAGTTCCACGAAACAGAGTTCTTGCCACCGAATTTCCAAATCTGATGCCACTATTTTGAGTGGTAAGGCCAAGCCTATACACACCGCATACAAGCGGGTGTATTTGCTCTATATGATCTGAAGGAATCGTTACTATAAGCGGGTGTATTTGCTATATATGATGTGAAGGAATTGCAGTAACAGTATAAGCGTCTGGTTCCACAACGCTGAGTTCTTGCCATCGAATTTCTGACTCTGATGCCACTGTTCTGAGCGGTGACAAGGTCAAGCCTATGGAAAAATGATACGCCTTGCAGACATGCAGGCCTAGTTTGCTATATACGGTTTTAAGGAATCGCAGCACAGCAGAACTGAGCTGTATCGTTTGGTTCCGCGACACAGAGTTCTCGCCGTCGAATTTCCGGATCCGATGCCACTGCTCTGAGCGGCAAGTTCGAGCCAATGGAAACGTGATGCACATTGCAGACAAAGCACGCATATTTGCTACGCATGAGCTTGAAGGAAGCGCAGTAACTGCGGAATGCTCGAATACGAAGATTGATTGTTCTGTTGCCACTCAAAAAAGAAAAAAAATTGCAAACTAGTTTCATCTATTTATAGAAATGGGTCCGATGATAACACACGAAGTGTGGGAAGGGAACAATCTTGTGCATATTGGTCATGACCAAAAGCCCGAGGCGAGATTAGAGATGCCAGGCAAAAATTTGTTTCTCGGCCTGGGTTAGATCGAAACGGCTACGGTCTGAAAAGCACACTCAATCATGCTCGCATTCATCGTTTTCTCGACGATTCCTTCAATGTTATCCCTTGCTCTCCACGAGTCCCAGCACAGACAACCATCCTCGTGCTTTTTTTCGCTGATAGAACTTGATGTCGAAGCGATGAACCACACTTTGCTACGCCCCGATCGTTGGCAAGAACAAGGCAAGCACATGCGAGGGCGAATGCGATTGCATTGCTCCCTACACTCGTTAAGCTTAAAAATGCGCTTTTTAAAATAAAAAAGAACCCATTGCTTTGTTTTGTGCTGTTTGCTGGTCTGGAAAAATCTCCATGGATCCTTCTCACCTTTTAAGTAAGGCAGTATAGAATTGATCTCACACACATTAGAAAGAATCAGAGGAAAGAGCAATCCTTTGTGTTGTTGCATGGACGAAAAAAGCGGCTTTGTAGGTGGTGCTGGAGATGGCGGAGAAGTTCGAGACGATAGAGAGAGGTCCACAAAAGAACAACAAGAAGAAGGAGAGGCAGTTTGTAAAAACAGATTAAACGCCCAGATGATGGTGCTCAAAATGACTATGCATCTACTTGCCTCATACTTTGCTGCTTCAGGGTGAAGCTTCAAAAGAATCAGAAGAAGTTCTTTGACTACTGGGATTGTTTTTTTACCAGAAGACAAGGTAGTAGCGGAGCAAGGATAGAGTGGCATTTCAGCCCTTCCCGAATGGGGAATTCTTTTTCAGGATTACGCGAGCAGGCGGTGCTGATAATAACACAATCC
>JBBBWG010002225.1:7736-25218 GCA_037176905.1 Azolla pinnata
TTAGGGTTAGGGTTAGGGTTAGGGTTAGGGTTAGGGTTAGGGTTTTATCCCTCTTCTTCTTCTTCATCTTCTTCTTCTTCTTCTTCTTCTTCTTCTTCTCTCTGCCTCTGTATCTGCTCTGCATCGTCGTCTTCGTCGTCTGCACCATCCATGGGTCTCTCTCTCTCTCTCCCTCTTTCCCTCTCTGTGCCTTTGTCTCTGCGTGTCTCCTCTTGTGACTCCTTTCCTTCCCCCTCACCTGCCTGATTTTCTGAGTCTTCTCCTGTGTTTCTACCCCAGGTATCTCTCGCGATTCCACTCACAAGAGGCGCGCCACCGGAGGAAAGAAGAAATCATGGCGCAAGAAGAGGAAGTAGGTTCTCGCTGCCTCTCTCTGTAGCTTTCAATATGTATATGCAGATCTCTCCTTTGCGATTCTTTTCTTTGCGCTCTCTCCGTATCGAACATTCTGTTCGTCCTTCTCCCACGAGAGAAGCACTGGCGAGAATTGTATTTCGCCAGCAAGAATGACGTGAAAAATTCCCTCCTCCTCCTCCTCCTCCCCCCCGGGCATGTTTTCTGCATTAACCCTAAAACCCAGAAAATCCTCGACGATGGAGGAGATTCTGTGTGATCAAGAATGTTGCCTTTCGTTTTCTGCATGTTTTGGGGACAAAACCTGAAACTCCTCGGCAATGGCCACTGTGTGTGAAATCCTCGACGAAGCAGGGGATTCTGTGTGATCAAGAATGTTGCCTTTCGTTTTCTGCATGCTTTGGGATGAAACCTGAAACTGCTCGGCAATGGTCACAGTGTGTGGTGGAAGGAACTCCAGAGGAAACAGGCTTGGAGCCCGATTCTTTGTTGTTTTCTGGTTCCTTGGAAGTAAAGCTTCATCATCTTTGGAGATGATGATGTCAAATGAAGACTTCTCTGTCGAACACGATTGAAAAATCATGTCTTTACGTTCTCCGGACATCGTGTGGAATGTTTTACTTCTTGGTTCTGAAAGAAAAACAAATTCACGACAATGGAGGAAATGCTGTGAGACATCAAGATTTCTCTGCTAAAACACATCCGCAGGGCAAAAACCCTTACTTCTTTTCGCAAAGTACCATGGAATCTGCTCCCGTTCTCTGGTTGTTTGAAATAGATCGGGAATTAAAGGAACAAAGTAAAGATCTAAACATGAAACCCTGAGCCTGAAGTTGGAAGACCTAAAACCCTAAATCTTAGCTCGGAATATGCTCCTTCTCTCTGCTTGCCTGAAACAGTATACTTCTTGGTAATGACAGGAATGATTGCAGTAGACGGAAGGAACTCATACAAACGATGAAATGCTGAAAACTAAAAATCCTAAAACCCTGAAGCTTGAGACTCTGAAACACTGAAATCCTGCAACCTGGCTCCAAAACTGCTCCTTTTCTCTGCTTTTTTGAAGTAGAACACTCCTTGGCGATGAAAAATACAATGTGGGACAAGAAACTCGAAATCTAAACCTTTCAAACCTTTCAAGCAGATTACTCCTTGGTGATGAAACATAATGTGGGGAAAGAAACTCGAAATCTAAAATCCTGAAACCCTAAGGCCCTGAACCCTAAACCTGAATACATACAAAGAATCAGGAATGTGGAAAAATGTGGAACCTGGAAACCTTGAAAGCTGAACAAACAGGTACGAGCTTGGGCGACAGGCGGCAATGACGAAGCTGTCAAGCAACAAGACGGTGCGGAAGGTGCGCGTGAGGGGTGGGAACTTCAAATTCAGGGCTCTGAGGCTTGACACAGGGAACTATTCATGGGGCTCTGAAGCTGTCACTCGGAAGACCCGTATCTTGGATGTTGTCTACAACGCCTCCAACAATGAGCTTGTCAGAACCCAAACCCTCGTCAAGTCTGCAATTGTCCAGGTAGATGCTGCTCCTTTCCGGCACTGGTATAGCCAGCACTATGGCGTGGAGATTGGAAAGAAGAAGAAAGCTCAGCCCAAAGAAGCCCCGGCTAGTAAGGAGAAGCCTGAGGCTGAGGTATGTTGTTGTTTTCCATTTTCTGTTTAAATCACGTTGTTATGTTGTTTGTCTCATGGGCCAATTTCTTGACCTCAAAGATGTAATATACCTTTGTGGCTTTCTTTCTGCCTCTAGCTTTCCTTTCTTTCCTGTTTTCGTGGACTGAATATGATGGGGATATGGATGCTGATGGCGATGGTCCTGTTCTCAATTTTTGTTTTATATGATCCATGATGAGGATGAGGATGGGGATGATTATAGTGGTGATGATGATTGGAAAGCTCTCTGTTCCAGGAAGGTGAGGCGCCTGCTGCAGCAGAAGAGGAGAAGAAGCAGAGCAGTCATGTAATCCGCAAGATTGCCGAGCGTGGCAAGAATCGAAAGCTAGATCCTCATCTCGAGGATCAATTTGCTAGTGGGCGTTTGCTTGCTTGCATATCTTCTCGACCTGGACAATGTGGCAGAGCTGATGGGTATGTTCTATTTTAAGTCCTCTTATCTTACTTTCATCGAGTTTTAGTCCCTGTTTAAGCTATCTTGTATACTTTCCTTTTTGTATTTTTTGCATTGAAATCTCTGGAATGGAACTGGGTGCCTGTCTCCCCCTTCTTTTTAATGTTTCTTTTTCATTTCTCTCCAGATATATTCTCGAGGGCAAAGAGCTTGAATTCTACCAGAAGAAGATTCAAAGGAAGAAAGGAAAGTCGACAGGTGCTGCTACTGCATAAGGCAACCTGTTGCAAGAAAGCATTTTCGAGGGCTTCTTATTAGGTTCACTTGTTTTAAGTTGGAAGCGTTTTTTGGAGTCTCAGGAAATCCCGCATCGAACTGTGGGTTTCCAGCTAGTTTTGAAATGAGTTTTTTTTTGTTTTTGTTTTTGAGAATCAGCGGACTGGGAATCTAATTTGTGAGAAGTTTTTCTTCGATTTCCAGGCTGATGATAATTAGTCCAAACAATATTAGGTTAAATTTGATCAAAAGTGATGGATGCTCTAGTGTAAATATCGCATACTGCTTAACATTTGGATATATATATATATATATATTTCGAGGTGATCTTCTCTGTTGGCAAGATTCAAGACCATTGTGTGCTGAATTTGGTTTTACGAGTTCAGAATGATCACCGCCTGGATCATTGAAGCTGAATGCCGAGTCTATGGAACTGTGCTAGCTGATGCAGGATTAACAGGTAATCGGGAGTATGATATATACCTGATTATCCTCCCTTCAACAACTGAGGGAGACTTTTATCTTAGTATTTTACATTTCTATCTAACCCAAGAGCTTCCAAGCTAAAAGGCAAAATCTGAGATCAAGTTGTAACCTCAAGCATGTGAAGCTGTATATACACTACCAAATGTCAATCTACCACGGCAGCATAAAACTTGTGGTTTGTGTTTTGTATGTGGAGTCAGGACATTGAGGTGCAGTATCATTACATCTGAGACTGGGTTGTAGAGATATCGAATCTCTGAATTGAGATTGATTGGTGGAGGATATCAATGACGTTGAATCACAAGTTTGCGATTAAAATGTAATCAAGGCAAGTGGTTCTATGAATATCATTAAATTACATCGATTCTTAGATCATGACACTATATGACATATGTAAAGAGGGGATTTTTGGGATGAGCGTTCATGAGATTTGTGGTTTAGGGTTATGAGTTTTGGGATTTTTGAATTTTTGGATTAGGCTAGACTTAAGACTAGGGTTTTTCAAAATATTCTTGAGAGCTTCTGAATTGGGGCTTATGGATCAGCCGAGGCCAGGATCTCAATTAGGGTTTTTGAGATTTTAGGGTTTAGGTTTTGTGGACCTAGGAAAAAACCTCGAATATTTTTTAAAGGGTCTAGGGTTTAGGGTTTGTGGACTTGGGAAAAAAACCTTACAATGTTCTTAGGGCTTGAGGTTTCTGGACTTGGGAAAAGACCTGAATATTCTCAGGGTTTAGGGTTTCTAGACCTAGAAAAAAACTTGAAATGTTCATAGGGTTTAGGGTTTTTGGAGTTGGGAAAAAAACTTGAAATGCTCTCCGGGTTTAGGGTTTTTGGACTTGTGAATAAACCTAAAATCTTCTTAGGGTTTAGGGTCACTCGACCTAGGAAAAACCTTGAAATGTTCTCATGGTTTTTTGGGGTTTTTAGACCTTGCAATGTTCACAAGGTTTAGGATTGTTGGAGTTGGGTCAAAACCTGAAATGCTATCAAGGACCTGGGGAAAAACCCTTGAAATGCTCTCAGGATTTAGGGTTTCTGGACCCTAGGAAAAACCCTCGAAATGTTCTTAGGGTTTAGGGTTTTTGGACTTGGGAAAGTCCAAAACCCTGAAATGTTCTCAGGGTTTAGGGTTTCTAGACCAGAGAAAAAAACCCTGAAATGTTCTTAGGTTTTAAGGTTTCTAGACCGGGGAAAAAACCTGGAATGTTTTCAAGGTTTAGGGTTTTTGGATATGGGGGAAAAAAACTTGAGATGTTCTAAGGATTCAGGGTTTCTGGACCTTGGCGGAAAAAACCCTGAAATGTTCTCGGGGTCGAAGGTTTCCGGACCTTGGGAAAAAACCCTGAAATGCTCGCAGGGTTTAGGGTTTCCGACCTTTGAAAAAAACCCCGAAATGTTTTCGGGGTTTAAGGTTTCCGGACCTTGGAAAAAACCCTAAAAAATGCTCTTAGGGTTTAGGGTTTCCAGACCTTTGAAAGAACCCTGAAGTGCTTTTAGGGTTTAGGGTTTAGGGTTTAGGGCTTAGGGTTTTGGGGCCTGAAATGCTCTCAACGGGTTTAGGGTTTCCGGACGTGGGGAGAAGCCCTAACCTGGAAACCTAGCCTTGACTTTGATATGGAAAATTTGAGGCTCGGAATCCCGAACCTGAGGCTTGGAATCCTTAAACCCTAAACCCGAAACCCTAAACCCTAAACCCTGGGCCTTCCGAGCCTCAAGTTCCGAGCCTCAGGTTTGGGATTCCGGTTTAGGGTTTAGGGTTTCCGGACCTAGGGAGAAGCCCTAACCTGGAAACCGCGCCTTGACTTTGATATGGAAATTTGATGCTCCCCGAACCTGAGGCTCGGAATCCCTAAACCCGAAACCCTAAACCCTAAACCCTAAATCCTAAACCCTAAACCCTAAACCCTTTGCTTTCCGAGCCTCAGGTTCGGGATTCCGGTTTAGGGTTTAGGGTTTCCGGATCTGGGGAGAAGCCCTAACCTAGAAACCGAGCCTTGACTTTGATACGGAAATTTGGTGCTGCAACCCCGAACCTAAGGCTCGGAAACCCTAAACCCTAAACCCTAAACCCTAAACCCTAAACCTATCCTAAACCCTAAACCTACCCTAAACCCTAAACCCTAAACCCTAAACCCTAACCCTAAATCCTAAACCCTAAACCCTAAACCCTAAACCCTAAACCCTAAACCCTAAACCCTAAACCGGAATCCCGAACCTGAGGCTCGGAATCCCGAACCTAGCGCCTTGCTCTCTTGGAGCGCGATGCTGCAGAGGAAGCAGCAGCAGGCAAGCACGAATCGAAGTCGAGGATCTCTGATTCGCGTTCGTTCCTTTCTTCTGCTGCGGATCTCTGATTCGCGTTCGTTCCTTTCTTCTGCTGCGGATCGAGCTCTGCTTCATCCATAGCTGAGCAGAGGAGCAGCAGGAGAGGGAAGAAGCAAGCACCGGACGTAGTTCCTGCGATTTCTGATGAAGCGGTCGGGGGAGGAGCTCGCTTCTTCCGCCCTCAAGCTCGCCAGATCTTCTTCACCAGGGCAACCCTTCTCCAGCTCCCGCCATAGCCGTCATCAGCATCAGCAGCAGCATCAGCATCAGCATCTGCATTCGCATCATGGCGAGGCAGAAGGAGGAAAGCAAGAAGAAAGCCATGAAGCAGATGGCGATGAAGATGATGATGATGAGGAAGAAGAAGATGATGATGATGGTTCAGGTGTGTGTCGATCCTTCCCTGTTGATCTTCCTCGATTGGTTCTGCTTCTGCAACGCGAGAAAGGTTCCCCTGCTCGGCTGTGGGTCTTGTCCTCCCTTCATGCTCTCTTGGAAGACGAAGAAGAGAACGACTTCCTTCTTCTCGCGGAAGAATCGAGAGCATTGGTGATGGAAACCTTGCCTCCGCTACTGCTTTGCAACCTGTGGAACGAGAAGGACCCACAGATGACTCAGAGAGTCGTTCGAATCTTAGCTACCATGGCCGTTCTCAGCTTCAGCAAGGGCTATGGATTCGTCTTCCACCCAAAGAAGCAGAGGCTTGAGCTCAATACACCACTGTATGAAGATTATCCTGCTCCTCAGCGATATGGCAAGTCAGAGATCAACTTGAATCAATCCCCTGACGAAGAGCAAAACCTCTCATCAGAGCCTTCCGTCGCAGATTGCAACAACTCTCTGTATGAAAAAGCTTGTGTAGCTGATCAGACCCAGATTGCTGCGAAAGAAGATTCAGGCCTTGATTGCAGCTCTTGGGCGGAAGAGTTCCATCAGCAGGTGTTACATAATTTCTTACTATATCTCCAAGGCGATTGTCTTGACAGCATATCTCTCAAGCTCCAGATTCTACGTTCCCTGCATCTCATAGCAGAAAGAGGTATCATCCCCATGGATGCATTAGCAAAGCTTCCGAAGATTCTTGGAAGCTTCGATCCATTCATCAGAGCACAGACTTTGCAGCTGATTTCCATGGTGCTATTTATGGGCTCAGGAGGCAAGTCATTTCCTGGAAAGGAAAGTTTCATGGGACTCTTCCGTGAGTATACATCTGATCCCAGTGTTGTCGTCAGAAAGTCTGCGCTTAAATCGCAAATTCTGTTGCATAGTAATGGTTACCCCTTGACAAAGGAAAGCTACACTTTAGCATCATCTTTTCTCGAAGATCTGGATGAAGAAATTCGTTCAGTTTCTCTTCATATGGTAAGATATATATAAAGTTTAGGCTTCGGCTCATGTGTTAAATAGGTGATTCATGTGTGGAATGATCTTCACATTTCTTGTGAAATGATACTATTCATTTTCTGTGTCTAAAATGATCTTATACATTTATTTCGTTACATGATTCTATACATTTTCTGTGTTTGAAAGGCCATTTCGTGTCCTTGTAGATAAAGCATTGGGTGGAGCAAAATCCAGAAGACAACTCAAATGATGCATTTATCCGGGTTTGTTTTTTTAACCTCAAGACTCTTGATAATATCCCATCTTTCTATTCGATTGTTCATGTTTTTCAGTGTAAAGTTCGTTTATCAAGCACTTTATGTCATGGAACTAGATGATTCATATGATTCGCCTCTACTTCTTTTGCTATTGAGTGTTAAAAATTTCGATTTTGTTGTCGTAATCGAACATTTTGATTACCTGGCTATGTCGTAAGAGAAAAAAGATTGTTTTTCTTTGTGAATTTCATTCCATTGTATGGTCATGTTCTAGAAGTTCGTATGCAATGTCACAATTGGTTCTAGTTTTTGGATATGAATGATCCAGGTATGATTCATCACTAAAATCTTTTCTTTTGCTATTTGGTGTAAAAATCTCGATTTTGTTCTCTTACGTAAAGGATTTTAACTACGTAGGTACGTTTGTGAGAATAGAAAAACTGTTTTTCCTTTCTTTGTGGAAATTATGCCATCATTAGGATCATGGTTCAAAAGTCCTAAGGCAGTATGACAGTCGATTCATTTTTTATGGTAATGAATTGGTATACACCCCTTTGATGTAGTGTGACATCTCATTCATGATTCATTTTATTGTTTTTTCTGTCTTCTAGGTGTGTAAATTGATGATAGACATGGATTTGTCTGTCAGGATTGAAGCATGCAAAGTGTTGGCAGTTATGAAAAATGTCAAAGAAGATTTACTCCTCCAAGCACTAAGCAAAAAACCTCTTGGAATAACTTCAAGTGATAAAGAGTCAATATCATCATCGGTTATCACCATTCCTGAAACAGACATAGATGTCTCCAAATATGAACAAGGTTTAGGTATTCTTGACAAAGTGAATATGGGGGCATTTGTGCATGGTATTGAAGACGAGTTTTATGAGGTACGAAAACGGTGGGATAATGTCCTGCATATTTTTTAACCTTGCATTCTTTTCTCCTTTCAGTGGATCTTTCTTCTTTTCTATATTCACAAAGCAGGGTGCTATGATGAGGGTGTATTTAGTTTTTCCTGCACATGACATGCAAAATAAAGATTACGTCTAGTGACTGGCCCAATAGCAGAAGAAAAGAAAAAATAAAGAAAGCCTTTAGTTATGATGCGACACCTAAATCAATAACAATGTTAAGCATATTTTCAACTGCAAAGCTTCTTGTGGGCATTATTAGTTTAAGGTAGGGTAGTGAAATTCGGAGCATTTTGTTTCTTGAAATTGAAACACCACATTTAATGTGAAGTAGATCTGGCCCTTCTCAAAATAAGTCTATGAAATGCTCAAAGAAAGCATAATATATGCTGGAAAACAATAAAGATGATATATAATCGACCAAGCGCCAGTGTGCTGTGTGAATAATGAAGAAAAGATCCTTTAGAACCTTTTACTTAGGCTTTCATTTTGAACCAGACCTTTACATCTTCCTAGAATGTCCTCCATATTTTCCAGAACTATGTTAGAAGTTGGTTAGAGGGAACTTATAATGTTGGAAGAGAGCTGAATAAATGAAGAGATATCATGTGTTATGCTTGAAAGGTAATTAGTTCTTGTGTCTATATCATTTATTCATTGAAATTGTAGAGAATGAGTGTAAATAAACTGTGGTAAATACTGCCAAGTTTTTCAATAACCAATCTACTACCTATGACAACATTGAAAAAAAGCTGGCAAGAAGAAATCCCAGCTTGGTGTATTCATGAGTGTGTAAACTTAAAACCGAGCTCTTTTTTGTTTACAGGTCCGTGCACTTACAGTGAAAGCATTGGAAGCCATGTATGGTTGTTCAACAAAGGCTCGTAATTTAATCCTAGAGGTCATGATGAACATGATATGTGACGATTCCAAGCATGTTCGCCTTCATGCTTTACAGGCGCTCATTCATGCAAGTGATCGTTATGGTCTTTCTATTAAGGACAATGATCTTCACACGGTATCTGCTTACTAGCATGAACTTATGTTGATATTTTCTGTGTATATTTTGGAATTTTTTATAAATAAATAGCTGATTGTGTTTCTTGATATTGTGCTCATATTTTCCTGCCTCACTAGAAACAAAAGCATAAGTTGCTTCTTATTTTTTGTATTAGAACCATTCATCTGTGAATGATGAATCTCAAATATTGAATATTGAATGGTAGATATAGGCCGTTCTTGGCAAGAAATAGACAATTCAGTAAGCGGTAAGATATGACCATAAAGAACAATGACAACATTCTGTCATACCTTTACTCTTTCCATAACTTAGCCTGATTGGTTCTCAAAGACAGCGATTCTATCTTTGCCTTCCTACCAACATTAATTTGTTGTTCCTGTTTCCTCCAATTTGCATCATTTTAGGCATAATAATAAAAAGCATGAAGTAAGATAGCATGCAGGCTCTAGATATTGTCACCACACAGATCGCAGTAAGTACACATAATACTTTACTTGAGTCTGGTGCATTTTGCAGATAGTGTTCCATTTGCAGATTTATTACCTTTCTTAGGGTCTAGACAAAAAAATGTGTGGCTTCTATCACAGAGGAAATTCAATGGTTTTTTGTGTGCTTTGCTTTATCTGCCACTCCAATGGCCCCAATCGTTTCTTTTATTACTGTTTCTTATTGCTAAATATATCTAGAGCCATTTCTTACAGCTTCATGCAACATTGGGAGATATTGATGAGGATGTTCGTATATTAGGATTGAAGTTATTGGGGAAAGTGCAACTTTCAAGCAAAGATGCTTTCAGACTTACAGTTGAAACACTTATGAATCATATCCAGAAAAGTCAATGGGTATGTTTATTGCACTCCTTTATCCCACTCTCTTGATTCATACCCTATGAACAATATGAACAAGTAGTCTGTATGTGTGATAACAATGTATCTGTTTATGTCTTTATATACTTGGACTAACGGGTGTTGTTCAGGGCAGTGGTTTCAGCCATATTTCTTTCTCTTTTGTTCTCATTCGGGTTAATATAACCTTTTTTATCTATGACACTATGTTTACATTTCGTGGGGTTATAGCTGTGTTGATTGTGGTGTTTGTGTTCGAATATCTATCTATATATATAGTTTATTCCATCGTATCTTAGTATTGTGTATCTGGAAGTTGGAATCTATCTTTTTTGTTGTGGGTGCTTATGTAATCACTGGGTGTTTTGAGGTTACATCCCCAATTTTATGAACTATTTTATGTTACTCATCAGGAGCAAGATTTGATTGATGCCCTCTACAGTCTTGGTAGAGGTCATAACAAATATCTACTGCTGATAACAAAAGATCTGCTAAAGGAGGTGTGTCTCTTGTTTACCGTAGTGCTACCACAACTGTAAATGCTGTTAGTATCCAAAAATCGGTATGCCTCAATGCAACTCATTATCCTGACAGGTTCTTGTGTCTGTGATGGAATGCAGTTGAAAGTGAATTTGTGCAGCGATGTTGGTCTGGATGCACCAATCTGTCGATGCATTCTTACTCTTTTCTGTGCAGTATCAGAAGATGCAAATTTTATCCCAGGCCAAATACTTTCTCTGGTACAATTATTCAAACAGATTGCTGCTCAGGGACATCCTAGGGATACTATCAGTCAAGATGGAGACACCTTTGGCTGGACTAAATCAATCAGTTTGGAGCCAAAGAGTCTGGTACATGCAGCAGATAGTTCAGAAGTGAAAAAAGGACTTGGAAGTTTACTTGAAGGCACAATTAGATCTGTGTGGAACATAAAAGCTATGCTTGGACATGGCAAGGTTTCCAGCATGAAGCAAATGTTGAGGTAAATAACAAGACGCTTGAAATAAGAAGCACCCTCACTTCCTTGGCTGTTGGGAATAATTTTAGTGTTGGTTTCAATGTTCTTTCAGCGGCAGTAGAAGGGACCTGAAATGTCTGCTTGCCAGTATTTCTGCGGAGGAGCAAGCAGCTTCAACAAGCTTAACCCTGCGTTATGTCGACTTTATTTCATTGTTACTAGAAGGCTGGGTTCATTTCCATAAAAGGACTCCCACTGCTGCAACAGTGAGCTTGCACCAACTCGCTTGTAGATTAGATTTCATCGTAACATACATGCTACATGCCTTCTTAGGGCATACACCAGAGCAGAAATTTTCTCTGCTGGAGATGAGCATTCTACCAATGCTTTGGAGGATGACAGAGAAAGTGGATGAGAAAGATTGTAAAAGTGTTGCCACCATTCTGATGACCATCAAGACAACGGGACTGCCCTTCACTGAATTCATGGTTGAAGTACAAGAGAACATAGTCAAAGCGTGGACTCGGATGGAGGCTTTGAACATTATTAAAACTGCTCGACGTTTAGCATGCTCATTCTGGCCAACACTCTTGTCAATCAGTAACTCTCTGAGAGAGCTGAAAGCTGATCTATCCATTGTAAGCAGTGATCCTTTACCATTTCAGCTGGGTCTACCACTTGGAATGCCTGTCAAGGTTCACTTCTGGAATTTGAAGAGAAGTGATAGGATCTGGGTGCATGTGCGGATGACCTCTTTATGGTCACGATACATCTTCTTAAACACCGAAAGCCTTGGAAGTGTTGGTGAAATGGCTACCACTCTCCATGTTCCAGGTAGCGTACTATTTTCATCAGGATCAACATTGGAAGCTTCAGTTATTCTGGAGTGTCCTCCAGCCATGCAGCAAAATGATGGTCCTGGACCTAAAGGTTATGTCCTGCCACTTACTCGTGGTCGAGAAATCCAGTTGGTTGATATAACTAGTTCAATGCATGCAGCTGCCTGAGTGTATGCCAATAAGGTATTGGATGATAAAGTTTCGCTGGTGAAAGTAGACTTGTGTGAAGTAGACTTGTGTGATATAGTTTTGATGCAGCTGAAGTTAAAGCAGAGATGTTATTCTATGATGGATTCACATGCTTGCAGATGGTAGTCTCATTAACCGCAGATGGTAGTCTCATTAACCGCAGATGGCAGATGGCAATCTCATTGATTGATGGATGTTGAAGCCCACAAGAAGAGATGCCTAGTGATATACTGATGGTTTCCTGAAACAGTAAAGTGCATGAAGCTTCTTTAATGGATGCAGTCGTGAATTTTGATGATTTGAGCACTGGGCTTCCATTACTTTCCATGAACGGTTGCAGCAACTGTCTGCGCATGCATGCCACAATCAGAAAATATTTTGGCGTAAAAAGCTGTGGCATTAACAAGACACAGTTGTTTGGGAAAAAAATAACTGAAATCAACTGTCTTAATAGCTAGTAGTTTGTAGATGATGTGATCAATTGGAAAATAGTGAAAGTTGGAGCTTCTACCAGCTTTGTGTAAAAAAGAAAGGCTTGGTCGAATGATGGTTCACAAGCTATGTTTCTGTCATGGGGCAAACTATGAGGGATATATACATCCTTAGTACATTGATTGGCTATGTGGGAAAAGCATCGGATTGTTGGAAGCAGGTGGCAAATGCATTATATGGTTGATAGCATGGAGCAAACAAACTACAAGGGATGCACATATCGTTGATACATTGGCTATATTTACGAGCTGGGAAAAGCATTTTCTATTCCGAAGCAGGTGCCCAAAGCATCGAATGGCTGATGCCATGGAGCTCAATGGAAAGTTGTCTTGTCATCGAGGGAAGTTTGGAAAACAGCATTATATGTATATAAGGTGATAGTCTGGTTAAAGGAGGTTATCGGAATGTCTGAATGTAGTATCATGGTAATTTGGTGGCTTTCAGCTTTCTATCTTTGGGCCCCTGCTGAATCATATGTAGTATCAATTTTCGGGCCCCTGCTAATAGAAATGGGCAAGAAACCTTTTGTCGGTTACCCACCTGAATTTCAGACTTGTTGGAAATCATCAAACTCAAGACTACGTTGCTTCCGTTCGAAGCTGCAATGCTTCCATTTTTTGACTGATTTTCTGTTGCTACCCAAATTGGGCGCTGGTACCGCGTATCGCTGTTGGCAGGAGTAATTTGTATGTATCATTGGCACAGTTTGGCATTTTCGTTGTAGCTCGGCAGCTCGATCGGGATTAACAACATTTCGCGTATGTGTTTTGCTCTTTCTGGCTCTGTTGTTTGGAGCATAGGCTAAGTATCCCAGCTTTGAATGATTCAGCTCATATGTTCAGCATGTGCAAGAGATGTCGAATCCGCTTGTTTTGTCGAGACTCGGCCCCATGCGAGCGAATGCGTGCGCTTCTGATCTTTTCGCTTGACTCGTGCGAAAAAGCGGAATCCGATTGAATATAAGCAGAAGCCCTCGGCGATCGGCTATCAAAAAGCAGGGCAGTTACTACTGCGTTAATCTCCTGCCGTCGAACGTAAGGTATGACGCAAAGTTCGAACCCGAACGGGCTCTTTCCTTTGTGCTCCAAACGATAGATTAATGGAGGCTTCCTTGGCATCTATGAGCGTCTGTGGAGAGCTCTTTCTTTCCCTGCTTTGGGCCCTAAGCAGAAGCTATGGAAACCGCCCCACGATTCAGATGATGACGATGATTATAACTATGATGACGGCAGTGGTGATGATGGTGATGCTGGTGGTTTTGATGATCTGGAACATGCAAGCATATGCATGATAATGCACATGACTTGTAGTAGCATCGCCGAACGAAGTGGGCTTGTCGAAAGACGTTCGTGAAGCGCACGTTCTCTTCGGATCGTTCCCTTTTTCTTTCCTTTCCTTTCATTTGTTTCGGTGGTAGTCGTGTAGGGCCAAGGGGGTGTGATCGGATCGATCATTCCGCATCGTGTCATGGCTCCTCCCTTCCTTTACATTGCATACACACATGTATGAATGTATACATATATATATATATATGTGTGTGTGTGTGTGTGTGTGTGTGTATAATGTATATAACTAGATATAGTTGTATACAGATATAATTAGTTTATAAGTCAAATGAGTGTAAGGAGTGAGTGAGATGGAAGGAAGAGGTAGCTAGCTGGTGATGGTTGGCACCATGTGTGTAGTCTATGTATGTGTATCATCGATCACACCACTTCCTTGGGTTCTTCGATTGATTCGGGTTTTTGGTTAGGTGTGTATGACATGCATGTGTGCATTCATGGAAAAGAGCGAGGAAAATGTCGGGGAGGGGAGTGCTAGCCAAAGTTAGTTAGGTCAGTTAGCCGAGACGGGCGGTGCCCCCATACCCTTGTGGTTCAAGCTTCCAAACAACCACCTCGTTTTACTTGGGCGGGGACACGAATCCTCGATGATGATGGTGATGATGGTGATTGGTGAGTAGTGATGAGGATGATGATGATGGTGATGATGGTGATTGGTGAGTAGTGATGAGGATGATGATGATGGTGATGATGGTTGTGATGATGATGGTGATAATGGTGGTGATGATTGTGATGGGGGTGATGGTGGTGGTGGTGATGATGCTGATGGTGGTGATGGATGGTGATGATGTTGTGATGATGATGGTGATGGTGGTGGTGCTGGTCATGGATGGTCATGGTGATGATGCTCGTGATGATGATGGTCATGGTCATGGTGATGATGCTGGTGATGATGTTGGTGATGGTGGTGATGGTGATGCATGCTTCCTCAAAGAAGTTGGGGTGGTGGGTTTTTCCAACAAACCACCCCCAACAATCAATCACCTCTAACCTAATCCACACATTGCATCTACCCATGCATGTATATGCCCGGATCGCATGCATTACATGCTCATGCCATAATGGTGAGCACCCCATCAATACGCGAAGGATGATGATGATGGCGCTGGTGCTCATGATGGTGGATGATGGTGGATGATGATGATCATGGTGGTGGATGAAGAAAACAAGCGGAATGGATTTGTCATCGGCATTTGCGTGGGTGGGTAGCCGCATTCCCCCTTCCCCCCTGCCTTCCTTGCTTTTTCTTGCTCGTTACGGAAACTGAGAGTTGAACTGGGAAGAGAAGTGGGAAAGGAGAGGGCGTTTGCGTTGAACAAGACTCTCTCTCGCTTCAGGATATGTACATGACACATTGTTGTTGTTGTTGTTGTTGGTATTGTTGTTACTGTTGTTGTTGCTGCTGCTGCTGTTGCTACTATTATTGTTGTTGTTACTGTTACTGTTACTATTATTGTTGTTGTTGTTGTTGTTGTTGTTGTTGTTGTTGCTGCTAATGTTATTGTTGTTGCTGTTGCTCTTGTGAGCGATCATCCTGGTCGATTCCCTTGCTGTATTCGATTAACACAAGTTTGGCAATTTCGGAATCTAATCAACTGACTGCCTCGCGAATTCGGTGTCGATCGATCAATCGATGTGATGTTGATTGAGCTTGCCAAAAGACAAATTGGCCCGGTGTTAATCGATTGATTCGAGTGTTGTTGTTAGGTTCTAATTTTAGCAGGCGTTAATTAAGTTGTCAGTTTCCAGTTTTAGAGAATGTAATTTATAATTCTGTCAGGTGTTTTCCGGTAATTTTTCCCGAGAATGTAAGATATCAGGAAAAGGGTCGCTTTTGTCCGGGATCTCAGTGTGAACACGGACACATTCACACGTGTGTGTGAGGCATTTGTAGCACGTGTGTCTCTCCACGTGAAATCGCCTTTCCTTTTTTAGGCCAAATTTTTACCCCAAAAAAAAAAGCAAAAAAAGAAACAAATCTCTTCTTCTTTTTCTAGTTCGGAAGTTGTTTTTGTAATTTCTAAATCTTATTTTTTGCAAAACAAAAAAAAACGAAGTTCAACGTGGGGTGTAAAAATAACAAATAAAGAAAAAAAAAGAATTTACCGATCAATAAACATCAGCTTAACTGATTGATTAATTGCCCGAATAGTTTGATTGATACCGGATTAACGCGTGAATCGATCGATGAGATTCTCAGAATTGCCGGGTTTTGTCAATCGGACGCATAGTCAGGGAATCGATTGAGATCGATCGGCGGGAAGCGATCGGGAATGAAATCAATACTAGCGGAATTAATCGAGCGTTAATTTTTTTAGTGAGAAGCATAAGATCAGGCACCGGTTTGTAATTTTGTTTTTAGTTCAGTAGGCGTTAAAAATGTAGTTAAAGGGAAAATTACCGATCAATTAACATCATATTAACTAAATGATTAATGGCGAAGTATTTTGATCAACACCGGATTAACGCGCGAATCAATCAATGAGAATCTCAGAATAGCCAGCTTGTGTTTAATCAGATGCACAGTAAGGGAGTCATCGATTGAAATCGATCGGCGGGAAGAAATCGGGAATGAAATCGATGCTTGCGGGATTGATCGAATGCTAATTGTTTTTTAGCGGGAAGCATAAGATCAGGCATCATCAGTCTGCAAATGCATTGGATGCGAAGCGATCGGGGAGACGATCAGTGAGCAGAGAGAAGCTGCAACTGGTGGGGGGATTCCGGCGCTCCGTTTCACACCCGGTGGGTTTGACCGGAGCGAGCGGGCGATCTCGTCCGTCGGATCGGGATATATATATATATATATATATCTATATCGATCCGTCCACCATCTCGCCGTCGTCCTCGGGGGAGTTGACTGAATCATCAGGAGAGGCAACTGTGAATGTTGACCGATCTCTCCGAGGCCACTGCATCGATCGATCTCGATCGATCGATCACATCCCATCACACATGCATGCATGCATGCACATTCATGTCATTGCATGTGCACACATTCGACGCGATCGATCGATCGATCTCTCCCAGACACACACGACACCCACCGCGTTCCGCCCCCCGCTTCTCGCGCGTTTCTCATCGTCGATTTGTGTTCTTTATCCCCCCCTCTCTCTTCCCTTTAATCTTCTTTTTTTCCCCCGCCCTTTCCGAAGCTCGCCCAACAACGCCAACGACAAATAACTAACAACAAGCAAAAGCCAAGCCAGAGCAAGCCAAGACAAAGGCCAACCCCAACTCCACCTCCTCCTCCACCACCATTCCCCCATCATCGACTCGATCGGCTCGATCTTGTTTTTGAGCCCCCCCGGAGAATACGTTTCCAGCTCAAATGAGCTCACCAAAAGGCTCAACCCTCCCGATCTGCGGATTTGTTTTTGTTTAAGCGCGAGCTCACCCCCACCCACTTACTTCCCTTTTAATGCTCCATTGGTGCTCTCATGTATGTGCATTCTAGCTCTTTTTCTCTACACACACACACACACACACACACACACACATAGAGCTAAGCTGATGGGTCCAAGCTTTACAAGAAAGACATGGATCAAATAATGCAGGGCGATCGAAGGACCCTTTGACCACCACCACCATCACCATCATCATCATCAACATCACCATCATCATCATCACCACCACCATCATCACCATCATCAACATCATCATCCTCCTCATTTTCACCCACATCCTCATCATCCTCATCATTATCGCCGCTGCCATCATCATCATCGCCATCACAAGCATTAGCATCAGCAT
>JBBBWG010002225.1:47649-101386 GCA_037176905.1 Azolla pinnata
CCTAAACCCTAAACCCTAAACTATGATTATTACATTTTATTTGAAAGCATTCCATTGTTTTTCTTTTGAAGAAGAAATGGAGGCCATGTAAGAATGACCACAATTTCCCTCTGCTTTCTTCTCGCTCTTCCTCTTCCTACTCCCTGTGCAACTGATCGAACCTCTCGGTTCTAGCGCGTGATGCACCATTCATGGGCCATGAAGCGGATCGGGGGAGATGGGTTTTCGCTCGCTCCTCGTGGGTTACCTCGCACGGTGCGGAATCTCGATGATAAGGCAAGGAACCATCCACACTGCAGCAGAGCTAGCAACCATCACCAATGTGGTTGGGTCACTTAAGGCTTGTGCCTCGGAAAAGAACCTGCTCAAAGGTATCGAACTGCACACCCTCATTCTGAAGAAAGGCTTGCTCGAAACGAGCCCGCATGTAAGGAGTAGTTTGATCAGCATGTATGCCAAATGCAATGCTTTGGATCGAGCTAAAGCAGTGATAGATGAGCTCCTTGTCAGAGATACAGCCTCTTGGAATGCCCTAATATCAGGATATGTCAAAGGAGGAAAGAGGAAAGAAGCATTCCGATGCTTTGATGAGATGCAAGGAGAGGGGTGTTGCCCGAATAGCATAACGTTCATATGCATCTTGAAAGCTTGTGGGGACTTGGGGGCAGCAGTTTTCGATGAGGAGATTATGGAGGCTACTCAGGAGGGGAGACAGGTTCAAGAAGAGGTAATAAGAAAAGGATCTCTGCATAAAGACGATGATGATGAGGTTATACGAGAAAGGTTTCTTCTTTCAAAGGATGAACTTGTGTGTCGGATTGCCATAGGCTCTGACAAGGATCAGTGTACTGGCGATAAGGTCATTGATGATTATCTTATAAAAAAAAGGTTTCTTCTATCAAAGGATGATGTGTTGCTTGGTGTTGCCATAGAAATGGACAAGGGCAATAAGGGTGTTGATGCTGAGATTCTAAGAGGAAGGATTTTTCTTTCAGAAGATGTGGGCGAGGATAAATGCCCAGACAATAAGGGTATGGATGATGAGGTTCGAAGAGAAAGACTTTTTCATTCAGACAATGATGCTATGCTTGGGATTGCTACAAGAACAGACAAGGATAAATGCATTGGCAATAAGGGTAGACAAGGAGGACTTGCTGAAGGTAAGGATATTACCACGCACAAGAGGAAATGCATTCCCGATGAGGGTACAGAAAAAATGTTTCTTGTTGAAAAGGATGTTGGTGTCGTACCGGAGATGAATGTGGAGGCTATGAAGAATATCCATGATGGGGCTATGCAGAAAGGGTTTCATCGGAAAGATGTTAATGCTGTGCTTGGCACTGGAGCAAGTAAAGGCGAACAGACTCATGTTGAGTCTGTGCCTAGAAGGATTCTTGTTAAAAATGATGTTGATGCTGTGCATAGCCTTGGAACGATGAACATCAAAAAGGGAAAACAACTCTACGATGAAGATATACAGGGAAGTGGTCCTCATGGAAATGATGTTGATGGTGTGGTTCGATCTGAAATTGTGACAGTGAGAAAGGACGAGCAAGTCCTCAATGAGGCAAAGAGATATGGCTCTTCACTCGGAAAAGATGTTGATGTCAGGCTTGGCACTGCAATGATGGCCATTGACAGACGCAAGCAAATTCAAGATGAAGCTACAAGAAAGGCTTTTCTTCTTGAGAAGTCTGTCAAATTGAAGATGAGAGGAACAACTTCTCTAGAAGGATGTCGAATTCATGCTTGTGATGGGGTTATAAAGAAAGAGATTGTTGTCGAGGGTGATGCTGATGAAGTGTTTGGCATCACGCGGGCCCTCAATAGGGGAAAACAAATTCATGATGACATTATAAGGAAAGGATTCCTTTTAGGAGGCGATGTTGATGTTGTGCTCGGCACTGCTGTGATTGCGATGTATGCCAAATGTGGCGAATTTGCCGATGCGAATCATGTGCTCAATGGGCATATCGGTCGGGATGTTTCCTCTTGGAATGCACTGATCGGAGGCTATGCGCATCATGGCCATGATGAAGAAGCAATGGATTGCTACCATTTAATGCAAAGAGAAGGACTTTACCCCAATTCCATCACTTTCCTTTGCATTTTAAACGTTTGCTGCCGGCTCGCAGCCCTTGACCACGGTAAGAGGTTTCATGATGATGTTATATGCAGGGGTATATTAGGAGACAACATCGAGCTAGGAAATGCTTTGATAGACATGTATGCGAAATGTGGTGCGATTCAGAAAGCTGAGGGTGTGATTCGTGAGCTTCCTATCCGGAGCGTGGTATCGTGGACGACACTCATCGCAGGATATGCCCAGCAAGGATTAAGTGAGGAGGCATTCGCTTCTTTCCAAAAGATGGAAAACGAGAGGATCTCTCCAAACCATGTCACATTCGTTTCGTTACTGAAGTCATGTTGCGGGTTTGCCGATGCTGCTGCGAAAGGGAGAATGATTCACCACAGAATCGTGGAAGAAGACGCGTTCCGGAAGAACCTTGTCCTGGGAAATGCCGTAATTGACATGTACGTGAACTGCGATGCGTTGAGAGAAGCAGCACGAGTTTTCGAGGAGCTTCCGGTCCGAGACAGAGTCTCGTGGAATGTACTTATCGCAGGATATGCCGAGGAAGGGCATGGAAAGGAAGCCTTGGATTATTTCGAGCGGATGCAAAGCGAGGGCATATTTCCGAACGGCATCACGCTGACCTCCATCTTGAAGGTGTACGGTAAAACCGGTGATTATGACAAGGGTAGACAACTTCACAAGCATTTTATCGCTCGCAACTCGTTGGCCAAAGATGTCGTGCTTGCCACCGCTTTAGTGGACATGTATGCGAATTGCGGAGCTCTAACTAGAGCAATGGCTGTGCTAGAAGAGGATATCCGCGTTCGTGACTCGGTATGTTGGACAGCGCTCATTGCCGGATATGTCAAGAATGGGATGGACGTGCAAGCATTATGCTGTTTCGAGTGCATGCAGAAGGAGGGAATCTGCCCTAATCTGGTCACTTACGCTTGCATTCTGAAGGCATGTGGGAACATAGGGGATCTGAATGAGGGCAGAAGAGCTCACAAGGACATCATTGAAGTCGGGTTTTTGGGGGAGGAAGGGGAAGACATTGTGCTCGGTAACGCATGTATCGGCATGTATTCTGAATGCGGTGCGATGATGGAAGCTGCCGACGTGCTCGATGAGCTTCGTGCGCGCGATGAAGTTTCGTGGAACACACTCATCGCAGGGTACGTCGATGCAGGGGAGGACGGGGAAGGAATCGATTGCTTCCAACGTATGCAATACGAGGGCCTCTACCCGACCACCATCGGTCTGGTATGCATATTGAAGGCATGTGGCAACCTCGAGCGTTTGGAGAAGGGGCGGGAAATCCACAAGGAGATCATAGCGGCACGGGGCGAAGGCGACGTCGGTCTGGTCCTCGCGAATGCTCTGATAAACATGTATGTCAAGTGCGGGGAGCTCGAGGAAGCCGAGCGCGTGCTGGAAGGGCTCGGGGACAAAGACGCGGGATCGTTTCGGTCGCTTCTCGCGGGCTACGCCCGAGAGGGGCGCGCCGAGGATGCATTGAAGTGCTTGGGATCGATGAGGAATTCGTGCGTCGCGCGCGACGCGTTCGCGCTCGCGTGCGTTTTGAGGGCTTGCGCCGGCGCGGGGAGCGCCGCCGAGGAGGCGGCGGCGGCGAAGCGAATCCACGCCGAGATTCTCGGCGGCAAGCTTCTCGGGGAAGACCGCAAAGAGGGTAGCAGTGGGCTTGGTGCCGCACTGGTCGAGATGTATGCGAGATGGGGCATGCCGCGGGAGGCGGAGGAAGCGCTTCGGCGGCTTCCTGTGCGCGATGCGGGTTGCTGGTGTGGCGTCATCGGCGGGTACAACGAGGTGGGGAAGAGCGAAGAAGCGGTGAGATGCTGGGAGGAGATGGAGAGCGAGGGAATGGGCGCGAGCGCCGCGGTATTGCTCGCGTCGCTCGGGGCATGCGGGCGAGCTGGGGCGATCCGGGAAGGGAAAGGGATCCACGCTGGCATCGCGAGCAAGGGCCTGATCGCGGGGAAGGAGCAGCGCTTCCTCGGCAACGCGCTGGTGGACATGTATGCGAGGTGCGGAGCGATGGCGGAGTCGGAGGCGGCGCTCCGCGAGCTGCCGATCCGGGACGCGGCGGCTTGGAACGCGCTGATGGGCGGGTACGCGAGGCGAGGGCGGGCCGGAAGAGCGATGGATGCGCTCGCGGCGATGCGGGCCGAAGGGATCGATCCGAGCAGGGTCACCTTCCTCCACCTGATGAGGGCGGCCGGCGCCGCCGATGCGCGAGCGCTCCGATCCATTCACGCAAGCATCTCGTCGATTCACGCAAGCATCTCGAGCAGCGGGATGGTGGAGAAGGACGGCGTGCTCGGATCCGCGTTGGTGGCCATGTACGCGAGGCGCGGGTGGCTCGGGCTCGCCGAGGACGCTCTGCGCCGGATGCCGGACCGGAGCACGGCCTCGTGGAACGCGCTCGTCGCGGGCTATTGCGCGCGCGGCCGGTGCGAGCGGGCGCTAGACTGCGGCCGCAGGATGCAGGACGACGACGGCCTCGCGCCCGATCTCGTAAGCTACATCTGCTTGCTCAAGGCGTGCGGCGGCGCCGGGAGGGCCGGGACGGGGAGGAAGATCCACGCCGAGATCGTCGCGCTGGGGCTCCTCGACGCGCACCCCGCCGCGGGCAACGCGCTGCTCGGCATGTACGCCAGCTGCGGCCTCCTGCCCGCGGCCGAGAAGGCGCTCGACAGCCTGGCGACGCCGGACGCGGCCTCGTGGAACGCGCTCGTCGCCGGCTACTCGGAGCACGGCGATCCCGCGCGCGCCCTGGCATCGCTCCGCAGGATGCAGGCCTCGGCCGTCTCCCCGGACTCGGCCACGTTCGCGTGCCTCCTGAGCGCCTGCCGCGGGAGCCGAAGCCCTTCCGAGCCCCCAGAGTCTGTCTTCCTCCTCGCGGCGATGCTGTGCTTCAAGCCTGGGATCGACCACCGCCTGGTTCGTCTGCTCGGCGACGCCGGGAGCTTCGGCGCCGCGCTCGACGTGATGCGGGTCATCCCGCCGCCGCAACACCGCCGCCGCCTTCTTCTTCCCGCTTGGCTTGCGCTGCTACGCTCTTGCCAGCGATGGGCGAACCACGACGTCGGCCGGTTCGCGTTTCGGAACTTGCTGTCCCTGGGTTAAGGCTGGGCCACTCGACCCTTGACACGCCAATGTCGCTAACATTGCGTAGTAGCGTATGATTGTGCGCGTATCGTACGCATGCTATGCGTTTTTTTGAAGGTTTTTTTAATACAAGTCTTGTCGATATGTGCGTTATCGTATAATGGTTAAGTACGTAGAATACGCGTTAAATTATGCAGAATACGGGTTAAATTATGTAGAATGTGGGTTAAATACATTGAGTATGGCTTAAATATCCTAGAGTATGGGTTAAATGTGTAGAATACAGGCTAAATATGTAGAAATGCGGGTTAAATACATAGAATATGGATTACATATGTAGAATACGGGTTAAATATGTAGAGCACAGGCTAAATATGTAGAATGCGGGTTAAATACATAGAATATGGATTACATATGTAGAGAATACGGGTTAAATATGTAGAGCACAGGCTAAATATGTAGAATGCGGGTTAAATACATAGAATATGGAGTACATATGTAGAGAATACGAGTTAAATATGTAGAGTACAGGCTAAATATGTAGAATGTGGGTTAATTACATAGAATAGGAATTAAATACGTAGAATATGGGTTAAATATGTAGAATACGGATCAACTATGTAAAATATGGGTTAATTACATCAAAATATGCTAGATATTTTGTATAATTCACAAATAATTATACCTGCATATCACTATTTCTCGGTATCAGTCGATTTATACATCGTTAAATTAACGGAAATAAAATTAAAAATTTTAAGTTAATGAAATGACTACTATTCACTTTCAAGTTAAAAATAAAAAAAATTATGTTTGAAATTTATAGATTTGAGTAAAACAGATTGACGGCTCCAAAATGTTAAATACGCGTACAATACATCTAGAGTATTCTAATGCATACTTTATTTATAGAATATGTGCTTTTAATAACATATGTGCCTTGTATCGAATGTGTATATGCTTTGGGGATCAAGTGTGAAACCAGCTGAATGGCAGTGCTTCTATCCTTTATCCGAATTCATACTCGAGTCGTTCCGTCACTAACCTGATTCATCAACCCAATTCATGATCAAGCAAGCTGTTCTCTCGTTAACCGATTTCACAATCCAAGTCGTGCTAGCATAACCCGCTTCAATAATCGAATAAATCCGACTCATACCCCTATCACTAACTCGATTCGTAATCTATACCTGAGTTGTCGTATCCTTAAAACCCGATCCGTACTCGAATCATTCTATCATCGAGCCAATCCACGATAACGTTATCCGACCACAATCCCCACGCAGGCTCTAGAAGAAAAACAGTAGAGAGAGTTTGCTGCCTCCATTCTGATAGCTCAAGCGGCGTGATACTTTGTCTTGAAGTGGGGGGGGGGTCTTGGTTTTAAAACCACAATCTCTTTATCGATTATTTATTTTAAGAGGATATCAACCTTAGTTAGATACTAGGAGTCGTTGTTATCAAGTGTGTCTCCGCACTCACATGATACTCCTAACATACAATCTCTGGACAACAGCATCAGGTCTCATGTTGGAACAGGATCTGTGTGACATGTGATCGATCAGGGGAGCACGACTTGCACTAGGTTTAACAGATCTGTTCTCTATAAAAGACCCTTTTACCCTTGCCTTCTTTGGGTCGCTATCTATATAATGTGGTCTTCCGATCGTTGCCACCTTTATAATCACACATACAGACACTGACCTGTATACGCATTTAGTCGTAGAGGATCATGTGCATGTGGATTGATTAGACGCTCGCTCACTCACTCTCTCCCTCTTTTTTCGCTTGCCTATTTTTGATACTTTATTCGGAATGTCAAAGACAGCCGACGTGTACATATCTCGTCGAAGCTTGTGCATTGAGTCCTTGATGTGTGTATACATTTGCAAGGCAATGCTGAGGTATAAGTAAGTAACATTTTTTCGAGATTTTCTAAATATCTTTCGCGAAGCATGATATATATGTGCGGAAGGTACTCAAACGCTTAAGAGAGTTACAATTCTTCTATTCTCTTGTATCTTCCTTCAATCATTCAATCTTTTACTTTGTTCTAACACAAGCAAGGCTTGACTTGAACCCAACATCATTAAATAACATTAATTTGACTCAAGGTCATTAATATTTTAGTGAGTCATTCGTTTACTTTCCAGAAGTCTCATAACATGTTTGTTGGTTAGTCTTTCCATTCCAATGAGGACCAATTTGGTTGCTCACTCTTTACTTTCAAGACAGAAAGGCAGTTATGATCTTCTAACTTGTTTGTAAATCTTCCGGCTTGTAGGAGTGACAGGCCCCTGCTGTCGTGAAAATACGACGAGAATACGTATGTCCAACTCCAGGTAATCTCCGCTTGCATGAAAGAAACTCCAGTTTGCATGCATCTCACGTAATGTTTACTTTAATCGCATGGCCTCTAAATTCAATTATAGTCAGGTGTGAACACGTCTGATTGTCCATAATAATCATAACCATTGCTCCTACCGTAATCACCATAGCAATTCAACAAATCCAAACAACCCATCCCCTACAAATTAATTGATTCTAGTTTATCTGCTTATATATTACTCATGTGAGATATCTCACTTCTCTATTCTCTCATCAATCCCAGCTTCATAGATTTATAACTTGATGTGTAGTTGTCTGTTTCATACATACTAAAATGCGATTGGAAACTCTTGAAGACCTCTTAGTATCTCCTCATACAAGCCTCGAACTAATCCAAGATAATTATTTTATTATTTTCTTATATCGTGTGTGAATAAGCACACGACAACAGCCTTCGGGGATCAAGACCAATCCCAACAAGTGATATCAGAGCTGCACAGACAGCAACACTATGAATGATTTCAACCTAATCAAAGAAACTTAAAGCTATTCTAATTATATAACAGTTCGCTTTGTTGGCAAGGTGAGGCAACCATCACACAAGGAACAGCATGCATATTTATTGGTTTCGTGAACTGATTTGACCTATAAGGTTATAATGATCTTGAAGCGTTCGGATCTGTTTTGGAGATCCCAAAAGAGATCTACTAGGTTATATTAGTATTTTTAATCTCATAGAGTTGCATTATTATTTACAAAAAAAAGGAAAAACTTGCATGATTAGTTCCTTGATCTGAGTAGAGACCTTCTCACGACTACATGCAAGCAAACCAAACAGTATAAGATAGAAAATCCCTTGCATGTAAACCTAATTAGTACCCGTTGTATGGTCGATCCCCAACAACGGAGCTCCAGACTTGTTGTTCCACGCAGCAAATCGTGGAATTCGGTCCATAATTATAACTAGTGGGCGGATCCGGATCGGTGTCCTTCGCCCCCGATATGCACACATTTGGGTAGAAGACAAGTGCTCAAATTGATAGTCAGGCTTCTGTAGCCTTGCAGCAATCATAGAACAGGATTAGGTCCATGAATTGGGCGTACGGGGGAGTTCATTTCGGATGTCCTCCGGCCGAAGCAGAAGGGCTTTTCTCCATTGCAAGTTGGAAGGCATGCTTTAAAGTAAAGCATTGTCTTGGCCATGGACCACATCGATGGGACGAGTCCATGTTGAGCCTTAGGAGCTGCCAATCAGCTCGATCGACGCTTTTGCTCATAGACACATGTCGACAAGCTTTCCATGGCCTCCCAGACAACTAGCTTCCGACCAGTCTTGTCCCTCTCCGTATTACCCCAAGAAGACGTTACTATATCTTTCTTTCTTTTCTTTCGCTCATCGTCGTGGGCTTCAAAGGCTAATTATCGATGAATGATTTGCTCTTAAAAAGACGAACTCGCTGTTCTACATGTGGGTAATACTAATACCCCATGCACGATGAAAGACGCTAATCTATGTTTAAGAGGCTTACTTTGTCGGAGCAAAGCGGCATCGAAGCCTTGGTAGGGTTGAAACTAGTCAGCCCCGTCGAAGAAACGTGTTTCATCTTCGGATCAGGGTTCATGATCCGATGATGTTTCATTAATATCATCACCGGATCATGATTCAGGATTCAGGATCAGATTTTGTACGCGAGCAAACCATCGCATTGTGAATGTGCGCTAAAAGATCGCCCGCCACAGAGTCCAAATTGTCTTGATACTTTGTTGTTGATCGCATTTGTTGGCTCGGTCCATCATGACCTAGTGCATGCCACTTTCTCTTCGAGATCGCTAATGGATGCCACTTTCTCTTTGAGGCTTCCTCCGAATAAGTAAATCGATGGTGGACCAATGGATGCAGCGGTGATCATCGCATGCAAATTATGCTTCTAATTTAGGCTTAATCAACGATTGATCGATCATCGCATGCAAATTATGCTTCTAATTTAGGCTTAATCAACGATTGATCGAAATCGGCCGCATGATCATCGCTTGATGCCAACCATAGCTAGATGGATGGATCGATCATATGATGAGCTACGGAATATCGAGCTACAGTTGTAGCTTCCGCCGTGGTCAGGAGGACGGTAATGGACTGAAATATGAGGAACAGATTCCGACGTACTACTATTACTGGCGGAGAACGCGGCTCGATTCGGATTGACAAACTACAGTTAGAGGCTGGTTCTTTAATTTTTGTCCTCTTTTTTATCTCTTCTTTTTGTCGTCGATCTCTCTCTCTCTCTCTCTCTCTCTCTTGAGCACTGCTGCTGATCGAGAGATCGACCGGCTACATTTTTTGTACTAGCATTCCGACATTCGATTGCCACGCGGGAGACTTGAACCCAAGACCTCTGAATCTCGCTTCGAGACAAAATCATTATGGCTACCTGTATCTAGCAGGAATCGGTAAATGTGACCGAATTCGTCGAGACATTTCAATCATCGATTAATGCCCACAAATCAGATGATGTACTTTCAAACTAAATCACAGTGTTGGATCCATCGACAAATAACGATCCCAACGATTAATTAACAGCTGATTCGACATGATCTAATCCTCGGCCAATTTTAGCCCTAGAAGATGCTAATATGTCTTTCTTTCGTTCTTTCTTTTCTTTCTCTCGGATCATCGATCATGTTGTCTATGATGATGAGGAGCACTAGCTTGTCATTGTCATGGTCCTGTTCCTTTTCTTCTTGTTCGCGGTTCTTCTTCGGCTGCTAACTCTCTTGGCTTATTCTGCGTGGCCGCGGTGGAAAGAAGAATCGATCGTTTTTCTTACTCTTATGTCATCTACAATGGCACTAGACAAAATCTTCGGATCATCGAATCGATGTATATGCCACATATATGTACCATTTCTTCTTCTTCTTCTTCTTCTTCTTCTTCTTCTTCCTCCTCCTTTTAAACCAGCTAGAGCTTTCTTTTAGTTAGCACCTATCATGCGATCTGAACCCGCGTGGGCTGATCCGACATCCGACAATATGTACACAATCTGATTTCACATCACATGACACTACTCATTGATCAACGAATGATCGAGCTAGTATATTATAATTGTCATCGTCGTCAGCGATTAGAGCTAATCAGATCGAGGGTAATTCATTTTACATCGGAAATGAGTACATTCTACAATATATATATATATATAATTCTTCTGCGCCGATCGTAAATTAATTTCATGAATACGATCGGCAGGCGTGAAAGAGTGAGTAGTGAATCAGCAACGCCGAATCCGATGGCATTGTTAGAATGGGACATAGCCATTGCCATGGCCGATCGCATATGGGAGCTCCGGATCATGGGGGAGCTGAGGCACCGTCTTCTGCAAAATCCGATTCAGAGATTTGATCAGGAAATGAGCGCGAATGAATCGATCGAAGAGTGAATACAATTCTAGCCGAAGAACTAGATCCGATCCGATCACGTAGTTGCGATCTGCCCATGAACTTCTGATCGGTTACTTAATCCAATGCCTAATTCAATTAACGACCGATGATCGGCTGATCATGATGCTAGTGATTGTTTTACCTCATCAGGCAGTTCGATAATGAGCTGGCCACCGAAGAATTTGGTGGGGTTCGTCGTCGAGAGCTTCATCGACAGGAACTCGATCTGGTTCTGCAGCGACTTCACGTAGTTGATGATCTCTTCTAGCATTGCAGCTTTCCCGAGCGCCTGATCGGGATCGAGACAAAGCCATAGGAAAAGAACAGCATAATGTTAGCACTCTGATGTTAGGGGCAGCTAAAACACAAGGAGCCCAATTCCCCATCAGGCAGTAATCTAACTAACTTACTAACTTACTAGTTGTGGAGAAGAGGGCATCATGTCAGTCAACCAACATTGAGGTTGGTGGGCATAACAGCCCAAAAAAGCAAAGGTAAGTGTGTATGTAGTTCAGCTATCCCAAGACCTACCATTTAGAAGAATTTTGGACACATCTGGTCAAGCTAGCATGATGATGATGATGATCATCATCATCATCATAGAATCTACATTCGCTATCGTTCTTCTTTTGCGCCGTATCGCTAAAGTTAGCCTGCCGACAAAATCCTACCTTATACGAAAACTCCACACGTCGTCGGCGGCGTGGCCAAACTCGTGGGCCTAGTCTCATTTCTCTACTCTTAAGTTCTAACTAAATCTAGCGCAAAGGGGGTAGCCGCCAACGCTAGCTAGCTATGCCTTGTCTTAATGGGCATGCGACAGAAGAGTGCATACTTAGAGAACACACCGAGCCGCATCGACTTTTGGTTGGTTCCACGTCGATCTTAGAGTCAAACTTTGGCATGGGCTCACGGCTCGTCTGGGCACCACAGAATGCCCCAATCCCCCAAAATTTAGTTGGTGGTTAGGATTTCAGCTAAGGTTGGCTAGACTTTGGCGAGAAATTATCCTTAAATGGTGTCCTTTTCTAGCCGCGGGACCACCACCCGCATCGACCGATATTTCCGGGGGCTATAAGAACCTTGGCAAGCCAAGTTTGACCGCACCGACGATCGAGATCGGCGAGTCAGTAGTGATCTCATAATCATTGAATGATCTCGATCGGCTAGTTAGAGAGATCTCACAATGGATGAGCAATCAATCAATTAGTAGAGAAAGAAATATATTGGCCCATGAGACAAAACATACAATAATGTTTGTATTGTATATCCACTCAATCTATGAGAGAGGTTTATGCGACAATGTATGTACCTTGTTATAGCACCCGGGGACGAGATCTTGGAGGAGCTTCATACGTTGCCCGATCCTTTCCCGCCGTACCTGCATCCAAAGTAGCCCGTTCTAAAGTTAGCCCGATCGTTAGAATTTATATTAGGGGGAGCAATATTAGGGACAAATATTGCTATAAGCAAATGATCCAATGGGCACTAGTTTGTTTTAGCGTCGGACCTCCGACGACGATGACCGATCTCTCGATTAAAAGAAGGGCCAAACATGACTTAGTGTCCGAATTTCCTATCGAGCTCGACCTAGTTACTAGTGTACTAACATCGACCCAAAAGCATGTATGGTGGCCAAGAGCTATGATCCAAAGCATGTTCAAGAATGATGATCAGTCAAGCATGGTGAAGAACTATGATCCAAAGGCTATACTATCATGGACTAATCCAATCAAAACGGGCGCCGTGCTCGATCCATATTCGGGCGCCGTGCTCGATCCATATTCGGGCGCCGCTTGGCTCCATATTTCCATAGTGGTCATGCTCAATCAACCCTTCTCGAGAGCGATCGGCCATGATTTGGATTATGGTGATCAAGCGCACGGATCGATTCGAAAGGCGTCAAGGATTTAATATAGAAATGAATCAGGGCCCGAGCATCGTATGATCGATCGAATCAATTCTCTAAGGATCAGGAGTTTGAGGAAGTAGTAACAAAGAATGGCATGGATCGAATGAAAATGGGCCCAAATGATTTGATCCAGCTAGTAAAACATACCCTTTCGGCGAGGCTGTGGCTATCGGTGGCCTCGCCGCGGCGTGCACGCACGTGGACGACGCCCGGAAGCAGCTGCACGAGGGGCGGCTTCCGGCGGCTTATACTTCCGTTGTCACAATCGCCATCGCCATCATCATCACCATCATCATCATCATCACCACCACCATCATGATGATCATGATCGTCGTCGTCGTCGTCATCGTCGTCGTAGTCAGCATGATGACCGCGATCGCTGACGCTGCCGCTGGCCTTCCGCTTCTTCGGGCGATCGCTTCGGGGATACTTTCTCCTCCTACTCCGAGCCCTAGTGGTGGTGGTGGTGGTGGTGGTGGAATTAGTGCTAGTAGCTGTAGTAGTGGCAGTGCTAGTAGCACTAGCGGTTAATGTCGTGGTGGGGGTAGAATATTGGGCATGGATTAACGAGCGATTGCGGCGCAGCTTGCGCTTGGTTGCGGAGCTCGCGATGATCCGTTCCCGGCCCATATTCATCGTCATCATCGCAGCCGTCGATGTCGCCGTCGATGTCGCCATCGCAGCCGTGGATGTCGCCATCGCAGCCGTCGATGTCGCCATCGCAACCGTCGATGTCGCTGTCGATGTCGCCATCGCGGCCGTCGATGTCGCTGTCGATGTCGCCATCGCGGCCGTCGATGTCGCCGCCGCCGCCGAGGAATATAATAATGACTTTGCCCCGGCCCTCGATGATATTGCCGACGGCGACGGCGGCCTGCGGCGCGGAATATTCCCTCGGCATCGGAATATTCCCTCGGCATGGGAATATTCTCGAGGATCTAAAAACTCCTGCGGGTTGATCGGCTGCTCGCCGTGGTTATTGTAATGGAAACTGTAGTGCTGCTGCTGTAGCACTGCCGGCGATCTCGTGACGATTCCCGCGGCATCTAATTCGCGGCGATGATCACCGGCGCATGATCCCACGCTTACGCCTTCAGCAGTGCCATGATCAATGGTATTGTTGCAGCTATTGCAGGGATTAATGGTGGTAGTATAAGAAGAAGAAGAAGAAGCAGAAGAGGAATTATAAATCAACTGGCGGTCGTTTGTGATGCTGCTTAAGCAACTGCTTTGCCTACATAGCCGCTGCGGCGCCGCACCTCCAATTACTAGCTCCTCTTCTTCTCCTTCTCCATCAGAATATGCTTCTTTGATCTGAGCATCAGTACTGCTGAGGATGGAAGTAGCTGTAGGATTGAGGAGGTGCCTGATCATGCTCATCAGATGATCATCATCACCATCCCAATTAGCCGCCGGATTCATGGCAGATGGCATACTACTGCTCCGATCATCGCTGTCATTGCAGATGTAATTTGATCCAATCAGCTGGAATATTGGATCCGAATGATGATTCAATATGCCACCATTGCTGCTGCTAGCACCGTTGGCGTTGCTGCCGTGAGGATCGTCGACAATATACTCGTGATCTGGAGCAGCGGCGTAGAGATTCTGATCATGGGCCATCATCCAATGCCAATTATATTGATCGGAATCAATGTTGCAGGGCCCGTCGTTGAAGATCATCATGAGCTGATCCTTAATCTGCAGGCTGCAGCTATTCATCGCAGAATTATCGCCCAACATCGGAGCAACATTTTCCGCGGCGGCCATCGCTCCACAGATTCTAATATTAATTCAGGATTCTTTTCTCGGAGAAATCGAGCCAATTTTGACTAATAAATCCCCTCAAGCAAGGCTGCAGATGAATCAATGGCTAAGCAATTAGTAGGATTAGCCACTGTCAGGGCAATGATCTGAATATATTGTAGCTGGAATGAGTAGCCAGATCAAATGGGTGGATAAGATTAAGAGGATAAGATTTTATAGACAGATTTATTTAATCCTGCTATAGATCATGGATCAAAAAGGAACGATTCAAGTCAAGGATCGCTGATTCAATCCTCGGATGATCTGTTGCAGGACTACTACTAAGAATAGATTCATGCAGGATCAGCGCTCCCGCTTTCAAATAGCACAAAGAAGACTAGTTTTAATTAATTAGCTAGCCGTCCAATGGCCGGACTGCTTGCAGCAGCTTTGCTTTCTAGTAATATTCTGCAGGCCTGTTGATGGAGAACTAGAATTAAAGAGAACTATTGGCCGCAATCAGATCATGATCATGAAAGAAATCAGCATATAATATTTAATGTCAGTTAGTTAGATACTATATAATAATGATGGAAAGAATGCTATATATATAGATACTATATAATCTGTCGATCAAATCTATCTAGTATATATATCTATCTATCTATCTATCTATTATAAGACTATTATATACCTGTGTGAATTAGTTCCGGATCATATGATTCTATTACTTGTAGTCATAAATTGTAGATTAGCATCGACGAGATCGATTCAATCTATCTAGTATATATATATATATATCGATTATAAAGACTATTACATCTATAGTAATAAATTCCGGATCATATGATTCTATTACTTGCGGTAAATAAATTGTCTATTAGCATCGATGAGAAGGGAGTGTTTTACTGATTGATGTATTCATTTAGAAATCTGCAGATTCAATGATCTCCAAAAGAAACCACTGTATGAAGGGCTTTTTATATACCAGCTTTAGACACGGCCAGAATTTGGAGGTGGTTCTCCGGCCGGCCTTTTGGGCTACTGGCCAACTTGCATGGATGATGAAGTTAGTTCAGTCAAATGTAGTTGTGGTAGTAGAGATAGTAAAGAGAACACGCTCCATTTGGGCATAAAAAGCTTGAAACATTGTTCTTTCCAATTACACAAATGAGGAGGAGGAGGAGGAGGAGTGATTGTGATGGGGGTCATGCCAAGGAATTGAACTTTGGATGGGACATTCCCATATCGACATAAATACTTGATCATCGATCGATCCATCGATCCCATCGGCCCCGGACGATCGATGGATCGATGGATCGATCTCGATCGATCGATCATTCGTCGCAAAAGGCACACACATGCTGCTCATGTATATTGATCGATCATCGCAAGAGGCGCGCAATGCTGCGTATGCATATCGTTATGCGACGCTTTAATGTGCATGTTACATTGGCAAGCATGCATGCACGCATGCATGCAGGTATGTATGTATGTATGCATGCATGTGTGCATGTGTGTGTGTGTGTGTGTGCATGTTGTATCAATTATGGAGTGCTGAATATCGCGCTTTTGCTGCGAGCTCGGGCTCGCATTCACACTTGATTCTTGCAGCTCGATCATGCCTGATCGTCCTATCCAATCCGATGTGATCCGATTATCTAATCATCTGATCCGATCCAGTCATCCGACCATCGGATCATCGGATCCGATCGATCATCCGATCATCTGATTCGATCCGATCATGTGATCGATCGGTATCCCTATGGCACATCTCATACTCCGATCTGCGGCCCACTTATATAACACCGCGCATGGCTATCGCATGCGTGGATCGGGGTCTAGCTGCAAGTCAGGCGGCGCCTGATTCCCGATATTCACCGCCTCCCGCAGATCATGACTCGCGCATCAGTGACGCAACCGATGATGATGGTGGTGGTGATGTTGATGAGCTTCTGATCTCTCTCTCTCTCGATCGCCTCGCTCTCGCTACTGGTAGCGGTGGTGCCAGTACACTATCGATCGCGATGCCTATATGATTCTACGTGTACATTGCAATGTACATACAAACTTGGCATTGTCATGGAACCAACTCTTAAGAGATCATCATGCAGCATCAATATCCAACTTGGTAGGGTCCTTGCAAGCAAGCACCATGGCCCTTATCTTTACATACTTGTGATCCAAGCCCTTCATGTATGTATGTGTGTGTGTATGTATGTATGTATGTATGTGCGTATGCACTTTACCCTGCTTTTGCTGTGCTTTTGATTGCTCGACGTACTCCGTTCTTGCTATTGCTGCTAAAATGGAACGGCCGCCATCCATCGCTGGATCGAAGCTTTACGAAATAAATGCCAAGCTGCTTGAGCCTGATGGATGGAATAATGTGGATCAAATTCCACTTGTGTGTCTTGTTATGTGTTGCCAAAATCTATCTGGGCAGGCAACTGGCCGCGGCCGCGGGGTATATTATTGTTGTGCAAAAGGAAGAATATGTCGCAAACACTCGCGATTAAGGAGCACGATATTCAGCATAATTCGATTGTTTATTTTATTTTATCCTTTTCCTAGACTCGATGTTTTGCTTTGCGCGTCCTGTAAGCTGCCGCAGGATGATGATCAATGGCTTCCATTGATTGTGCCATGGCCATATTGGCAAAGTGACATTAATATATATTGAATGTGTTAGATCAAACTTGGCTAGTGTTATGTGTCTCAGAAGCAGTTTTCTAGACTGAGAACTTTGACCTTTGGAAAGAGCATGACTTTCTAGTTAGCAAAAGGCCACACAAATCCTAGATGAGTGAAAGTTTGTAATTAGCGAGGAGCTTGTTACAAATTTAACAAAGCAGATTTGTGAATTTTGGTATCACTAATCTCAAACTGTCTTAGATTGGAATTTGTGTGGTATATACTATGAATAAATAGTTTTTAAATGTTGTGGAGCTTAAAATCAAGTAAAATATTTGGATATGCTAATTAGATTAAGGGATGGAATGATTATAACAATGGAACAAGGAGATTATGCAAATTTATGAAATCCTAAAATCTTTGATAAATAGAAGTGATAAATGAGAGGGGAATCTAGGTGTAATTTCTCATTTAATGCATTGGCCTTTACATATTAATGTTACTTTATGTAAACTGTAGATCGAAAAAGAAGCATTACAAGAATTAAATAAGCAATGATATCTTCGAATTTTTCAACGAGACCTTGTGAAGATCTATTTAATCTATTGGGAAATTTTGGAAGGCCACATCAATAAAATATTTAATAAGATTATGTAATTAGAATTGATGTCAAACCAAATGTTAGATGGGTTCATGTATCTCTTACATAAAAAGGGGGATGCCCATCGAATGAAACTGACTAATAACAAAATTTACAAAATCTTACCTAAAGCTATTGTAATGAGATTATAACCTTTTATGCAAGAAATAGTAATTAATGCATCATTCAAATGATTTTTAAAAAATTGTATCTAACAATAGTTTGTCTTTTTAGAAGAGATAAAACGTTAGTAATGATTCCAATAGTCTAAATAAAGCTAGTTATAGATGTCAGTTGGTCCTTATTTTAGAAGGTGTTTTGCAAGCTAGGATTTTATAAAGATTTGATTGAGGGGGACGTAGCAACATTGTATAGCATAACAGTTTATAAACTATCCAGTGTGGGTGAAAATGGAAAGATTTTCCTTAGTGAGGTAAGCAGCATCATCGATGCCTGCACGTATCACCAATATTTTTTTTAAAGCTTTATTTGTATATTTGAGAAGCATGGAAGTAGGATCTATGGTCTCATATTACTAATGGAATGAGACAGTTTTTGGATTATAACTATCTTAATGATACAACCTTTTACTTAAAAGGAAAAAACATTAACCTGTAAAAGGTAGGAAAATTATTTACAATAATGCTCAAATATTAGAATATAATGGGTTGGGGACCAGGCAATAGCTTGGAAATCACATCCTAGGTTGAGGTAGATTAAATATTCTTTAGGTGAATTAATAAGATATCTTGAATTTTACATAGGGGTGAAATTACATATCTTAATAAGTGTTGCTAGTGATTTTAAACGCATAATTTTAGGTTTGACAAGAAAGCAAATAATAATCTTTAGTATGTAGAATCATAATGACCAATTAAGTATTATTTCTTTAACATAATTATTTTCTAGTTAGACTTTAATCAGATTCAATATTAATACCAATTATTTTAAGGGCTTAAAAATCATGCAAGTTCCTAGGTAATGAAATTTATATGGCTTATTATCACTTTAAATACTAATATAAATGTCTAGATTAAGGCTACTTGACCCTTTGGTTTTCCATCAAATGTTTGATGAGTGATATGCCTGTTAGTTAAAGGATTGGACCTTGGGACGAATCTGATCGATATAAATTTGTTGAGTTATTGAAGTTGAGAAGTTTAGTGGCGAGTAATAGTTAAAAGGGATTGCTTAAAATCTTGAAAATGATTTCTACATGGGATAATTAGTTTGGGGAAATTAGGCATTGGGTTTAACGAAGAATTAATTAATATAACATCAAGTTTTGCAATTGTTACATGAAGATAAAAAAGTAAAGTGGTAACAATATACAAATGTAAAGAAATTTTTTATTGATATATACTTTTATGGCATTGAAGTATAAGATATAAGCCTTTATTTATTTTTTTATAATATATATATTATAACCACATGGCAATTTATTAATTACCATACAATATGATACATATAACTATAGACTCAAATTACAAATTGAATATCAAAACAAGAGTTTTTCTTTTCTAAAAAAAATCTTTCTATTAGTTAGAGGGTGTATAAGAAGAAAAATTAAATAAAATATAGAGAAACTATTTATCGATTTACAATTGCCACCATCAAGGTGCATAGTGTGGCAATGTAAAAAAGCCTAATGTGGTTTACCTTAACATAAAATAAAAATAGATCACTACTTCCATCATTCCAAAAAAGTGAATATATTAAGCATTATAACATCTGTTATACCCAATATTATATTATTATATTGGCCTTTAATCATATGGATAAACTTTAACCAAATGGCCTACAGAACTTGAACCATAAGAACTTCTTCAAATTGTATTAAGTAAAATTAACCAAATAACACCTAGTTGTCTATAGATTCTATTTGCATCATTTCCTTTTTGAAAGCGTCAATTTTGATAATATGTAGTTACCACACAATTGACACAAATTTGATGCGAAATTGTCGTAAAATTGTCACGAAATTATTGGACAATTGTCACATCAAAGAAATAAAATGTTTTTTATGTGTAATAGATGCATATTATTAATGCGATGTAGTTGCCACGACATTGTCATGCGATGTAGTTGCCACGACATTAGACATATCAAGCAGCTCGACTTGCAATTTAAAGGATGAACACTTATCTTTTAAGAAATTTGACATATTATCCTTGATTTGCTTTATAAAACAATCATAAATCTAACTAGCTAAATTTCTTATAATCTAAGGATGTGATATGTATACATATCTAGGGATGTGATGTGTTTACATTAAAAGGAACTTTTATCTTGCTAGCGAACCCAATATTGTTAACACCTTGTATTACAATCCATATATAATTGATCATTGAGACAATATTGACTTATATAAAATATAAACATAGGCATCTCTTTAAGAACTAAATGAGCCATCTATCCAAGATTAGCTAAATTACTTGAATGTCCTCCTGCAACCAAGAGTATTGTAAGCACAATAACTTGAGAAAACTATAGGTAGCTAGCAAACATCACTCAAAGCTCTTGATTTTTTCGTATATATATTTGTGACTTAATTCAAATTCATTGATTTCTAGATAATAATCTATAATATTTTATAATTATATTGATCAAGGATTTAATATTTTACAATGTTTTATTAACTTCTTATCATGATATAGCAACAGAATGAAGAGTTATTCTCAAGGTAGTGGTACGAGATATATGGTAGTTTGATGTGATTATTTGTTGCGACCTTGTAGATTTATTACGTCAAGGTCGTGGTAAAAATATTTAAAAAATCTCGTCAAATTTGATGTGCACTTTTGATCCCCCTTTTTTTCTGTTCACTACAAGGTATGAACAAGTTTACCGCAACTTAGACACAATGAATCTAGGTCATGGTTTTTTTTAAATCACGTGAAATTTGCCATGACTGTACTGCAACTTCTTTCAGGCAGTTTGACGTGTTGTTTACCATGAGTTTGACACAACAATAGATATGATTTTGACTAATCACATTTCAACCAATTTCACACGAGATTTGATACAATTGTAGATGTTTCGTTTTCTACGACCTTACTGCAAAACTTCTCCCTAGAAATTTACCGCGGCCAATACTACATACTAATTATTTCACATTTGCAACAATTTTGTGTCATAGGTAATTTGAACCCATAACATCATTTGACATAATCAAGTGGTCTAGCCAATCGATCTAATATATAATCAGATAATATATATAATTTTTTATTATTATCTAAAATATTTTATATCTATGTATGTATCTACTCAATATGTATATAAATCTACATATTCTATATATGCATGTGAAAATACATGCATACATGCATATTTATGTGTATATATACATGTACCAACTATAGTTGTAGTAAAGGTCACGGTAAACCTCGCATCTACAGTTGCAATAACGGTCACGATAAAGGTCATGTCTATAGTCATAGTAAAGAACATGCTAAATTGACTATGTCCTTTGACATGACTACAAAAAAACAAATTTCGTGTTAAAAAGCGTGTCAAACATAGCAATGCCTTGTAGTGGTTTTCTGGATGGGTGATCATTTGTAACCTTTGTGGTCACTTAAATGCATGTTATATAGATACATATACATATATATATTTGTAACACTATAAGTATGTATGCATATACAAATGAATGAATAAGTATAAGAGAAGAAAGAGAAGTAAGAGAAGAAAGAGAAGTAAGAAATGAGAATAACCCACATGAATAGCCTTAGACAAGAATTTCGTATAAATAGAAAGTTAGGACTTGAGCTCATTATAAAATGAAGACGATGTAAAGATGTATATGTTCTCAAACTTGAGAACAAAAATATATAAATAAATAAAATAAAAACTAGATATTAAAAAAAACAATAAATATGTTTTGTTAATCATTTTTAAATTTATTTATTTATTTATTTAAAGTTTTTTTTGTATAATATTTTCTGTAGTTGCAATAAATATGACGTAAATACGCATCAATAGTCATAGTAAATATGCGGCAATAGTTGCAATAAGTAAGTATCAAATACGTGGTAACTGAGCGACAATAGTCGTGGTGAATGCGTGATAAACTGACTAAATTACCTTAGAGATGACAACAATGGCCTATTCTTCAAGGCCATCTAGGCTCATGATCTTTTGATTAAATGGATTAAAAATGGGTTGATGTGAAACATGTTACAACTATGTTAACATCGAAATTATCCAAATTATAACTCATGACATGATGTTATTTTACAAATCTCTTGCTAGGTGTTGAACCTATTGATAAAATTTATCATAATGGAGTCTAACACTATCGTCACAACCCTTCATAAGAATTTAACACTAAGTGAAATTTACAATGAATTGAACTTATAAATTATTGGCAAGGATATTGGGGTTTTGATTTTCCTAACTATTGCCTAACCAAATCTCTACGTATATTTGATTATACTTATCAACAAGCTCATGTAGACACTCATATGAGTAAGAGGGTATTTTGAATATGATAGTGTTCTTGATTACAAAAGTTTCGGCAAGCATGGATTAATGATGGTTTGGTTAGAATGGTATACAGTTACCAATTGGATTGGTAATTAAAGATAAAAAAAAGAGATATACTATATTTATTTATTTATTTTAAGTTGAAATAAAGAGATATCTAAGTATAAGTAACAAGAATTAGCTAACGGAGACATTATTGAGCATTGAGGCCAAATATATAACATACAAACGCATACTTTGTGTACCTAAATAGTCATACACAAGACTACAGTTTTCTTTATTTTTTGTTTATAGCTTATCTACTCTCAATCAATTTTATCTCTTATTTCACAAATATATAATAAAGAACATATACATATGCCTTCCTTATAATTAATTGATTATATATATGGTATCAATGTTATAGCAACTAACTTGGTACGTAAAATTAAAATATACCTTTGTTTTTTTACTATTTGATCTATTTCCTTAATATTTTATGTCACTCGCCATAATTTTACACTTTAATATTAATCTTCAGATTGGGGGATATAAACCCAAGACCTCTCACAAGAATGAGTACATTAATCCACATGTTTCTTGGATGGCCATTAGCAAGATGTCTAGTTTTCGAAAAATAGTTCCATTCCAACTTTTGGCCACGATTGGCTCCAATGAATACTAGAGCAAACCAAATCCACAAATCCATATATAAACTTAAGTGTTCTCTCTCCTATCATTCGCACTATCCATACCGCCTTTATTTAATTAACATAATAAGCAATATCATTGGGTACACCCACCCATGATTAGCCAGCCATGCAGGGGCCAACAAAAATAGGCTACCTCAGACAAAAGATATTCCAAGTCATATTTAAGATATTTAGGAGGCTTTAGCACTTGGAAGATTTGTTCAAACATTTGGCGTCCACATGCTTCTATGTCATACAACTCCCAATCAAAGAAGAGCAAGTCATGCCACGTCTCTATGAAAAGACAATTCACATGAACATGAAGATCATTACAAGCTAAGCAAAGAGTTGAGCAACATTTCTATGGCCTATGCTTCGATATAGACTCTTATCCACAAAAGACACCATGAATGACTACTCTGAGACTTGTCCAAATGCATGTCAACTCAACAATCACCATAAATTTCCACCTGCTAAGACAAATGATGACCAACTTTGGAATCTTGTTAGTATACTTTTAGCACTAGCCAATAATGCAATGACCCTTGACATACACAATATAACAAGAAATTAGAATTCCTATATCTATTGATGTGCTTATCCTTGTGGATGAAATGATGGTCAAGATGATGCTCTTGGGAATGAAATCTAATAATCTAAGAGAAGTTTTGAAGTAATTCAAGATATATGTCATTTTTCAGATAAGAATAAGACCATTAAGAAATTTAATAAAGGCCTGATAGAGAACTATAGACAATATCATCTACTTCAAATAGAAGTAACAATATAGAATTGTGTTACATGTCTATGTGCATCAATCATCTAAAACAATTAGATGACAATTGCATTAAATTAAACATGAGGCTTTTCCATCAAGATCCAAAATACCCTTCAACTATTTGAGCTTGGCTAGTTTTATAAAGTCACAAATAAAGTTTTTTGGATAGTTTATTTTTGTATATTTGAGGCTTGAAATTTCGAGCTCACACATGAGCCACATAGCCAAAACCCTTGTGACACATTATAATTCAAGCCGTTAAGAATGCAAATAGGTATTTATACTCAAGTTTCAACTAAAAAAAATATTTATAAATAGAAAAAAGATGAAAAATATGACAAGAAACTTCATATTCTCACGTTTTATCTCAACTTTTGCTTTTTGTAACTTAATATTGTTGCCTAGACCAACTGAGAGTCTGCTCTCAAGCTCAATGAATGGGGTGTACGTGTGTCCTCTCTCCCAACCATAGGACTCTTATATACTCCATCCCCTAGCCCACAAACATGCCCGAGTATGCATGTTCTGTTTACAACCAACTTTTTGTTTGTTGCATGATCAAACTTTGCATGAACCCCTAGAATTCATGTCAAATTTATTGCTACTTTATCATGAAGTTGCCACAAAACATCCGTGCCAAGTCGCAACAAAATCATGTTAAATTTAGCGTTATGTGATGTCAAATATAGGGCAAATTTTGCGGTGTACAAATCTACAGCTTCTTCATTTTATCTACAAATTTTGAGAAGACATTCAAATGCTTATTCATGTGAGATATTCTAATCACTTCTTGCTTGTTTGTCTCATCTAGTAGATATTCATTTATTTGAAAATGCACACATACATGTAGCATTAAAAACATATATATGCATGTATATATAAATACATACATATTTATCCATATATACATACATACATGCATATTCACTGTTATATGTATATGTCTGCATCATTATTCATTGTCTATGCATACACATGCATATTCATCTATATATGATATACTAATATGATTTTATGCTATAAAAAGGATAATATAATGAGGTTATACAATTGTTCCACAAAATTATACAATAATACCTCATACTTCGCCATCAAAACCAATTATATACATATTTTTTCTTTCATCCTCTTCCAAACTATTTATTAGAGCATTATCATCACCTAAATGCAAGCTAACATCAATAGGATAGTGAGTTGAGAATCTCCTTTGCCACAATACATTCTTTATGCTTCTCATCTTAAACTTCTCCTTGATCATACAAATCTTTGATTTCCTAAAATTACCTGTTTTGTTTAGGTGAAATTAAAAGAATAATATTTACTTCCTCCAAATTATAGGTAGTTATCTTCTAAACATTTTTTTTCTTCTTTTAACTCCCTTTCCAAAAAAACGTTTTTTTGACAAGTAATATGATACCAATGAGCTTTCAATGATAATAGCCTATTATCATTTTTATTTTTTGTTAGATTTACAACCTTTACTATATTTCAAAATGGATCACCTAGGTCATCAATATCCTCTACCAACATTGTGATTAGCAATGCAAATTCTATTAGTTGTAAATTGGTGTAGAAGGAGCTAGAACACTATCATATGATTATTCACACATGAATAGAAAAATAAGGAAATAAATATTTCAAAATAAAACATGCTTGGTATGAGAAGATAGTGGTCTCAAAGAGCTTCGAACTGTGTTTTCTAACACATGAAATAGACAAATATGCATGAACTTATGTATCTATAAAGTTGGAGCAAATATGAAAATAGAACATTGAGTTATCTCACATCGAAAGATACAGTCAAGCCACAACACTATATAAGCAAACATAAATCTTTTGTTTTTCCCTAATACAAGATTCTACATTGGTTAAATCTTTTGTGGTTCTGGCCATAATTTTTCCCTTTCCATATGACTCTTGTCCATTGAGTCGGGATATTCAAATACAAACTATGTTTCTTTTCAAAAGAAAAGAAACCAGAATTCTATGAGCAATTTGTTGTTGCCTATTGTATAATCACTGATTTGTTTTGCATTTAAAGTCTTTGTTGAGCTAAGAAAATCCATTTTGGAGCATAGAAATTGCAATCATGTATATGAATCATATCTCCTTTGAAAATTTGTGCCTTTTGACATTGCTTAAGAAGTGACAGCTTCAAAAGTAGAGTTTTATTTGAGTTACCTTACAAAGCATAAAAATGTCCTTAATAGTGAAGACAAGTTCTTGCCAAGTCTCTTTAATTATCACCTCAGGCAGTTCTTCTGGAAATTTTTTCTACATCTAGCTTTCCAAATGTACCACATTGTTATTTCACTCAAGAGTTCCCATCGACATGCAAATTCCTATGTTGTAGCTATTAGAGCCTAGAAACATATTTTCTTGAATTTTCCCATTTGAAATCGTCTGAGTTATTGTAGCCATTTGTTGTTCATATGACTATATAGAAGGTTCAAAGATTGTCCAAACTGCTAAAGAGCCCCATGTTAGATAGACATTTTTCCGTTATAAGTGCTAAGATACAAAGAACTTGTATCCATATTTGTTTGGTCTTTGTGCATAAGGCAATGGATCTAGGATTCCATACCATGCCCACATCTTGGACATGAGGTGGGTAATACCATTTGGCCAACCCATGCCATTGCTATTTGCAAGATAAGTTATTAAATAATAGTAATTTTCGTGCTTATTTACGTGCCCATAGACTTTTCCAAAAGTCACTAAGAAAAATACTCGAGATTTCTTCCTCGTACCTATGTTTTATGGCTGATGAAGTCGTTCTACCTAGCTTTGTTGAGTATTAAAAGAATTATCGGACCTTGTCCATTCTAGCTTCCTTCCATATCATCTCTCTCGGTATCGCAACATTCGCAAGCTAGATCCCTTAGTTGGATGATGTCGTGTTGCTCACACTCCAGATTTGTTTATTCGAAGGTGCGATTGTGGAGGCCCCATTTACAGAAAGGCATACAATATTTTTATGGCTTAACAAAAATTAAAAGCAATAAATAAGTTTATGAATGGGTTCTTGTGATATTCGAACTGTGACGTTTACCTTACATTATATAAATAAATTTAATACAAATTCAGCCCATCTATATAATTTAATAATTTAATATTTGATGACATTGGTTGTATGTATTAAAGGAACTAGAAAAGAGTTATAAAAAGAAGGGAACATTTTAATGCCTACTCAAAAAATAATTACATTTTAACGTTTACAACAAAGAAAATGAAGGCTAATCGAATGACATTCATCCCTGCCCTACCCTCTCCCCCTTCAACCGGCACGCGGCTGCCCACGTGGCCATCAATCTAGCACAGCCTCCTCCTGATCGTGCGCCTTGGCCCCATCCGCAGCCACCGCTTGATGACCATCATCTCGCTGCTTCTGTTTGCTGCATCCGATCATGCTACCAATTGTGGTTAGTAAGTTATGGTTCGCCACAATAACAAATCCTTCCACAACCCCTCTCTTGGCAGAAAACATCTTCTAACATATTTACTAAGTAATGCCTTGCTCTACTAAAGAGGATCAATTTGTTTTCTGAGTAGTGTAATGGTTCGCCATGCCAGTACCTTGACCCTTGAATCATGCGTCGAATTCCCTGCCCATAGGAAATTTCTCACCAAGTGCTAGACTTGATTGATACAAGACCTTGAAACAATCCAACAAGAAGCTATATACCAAATTGAAGCCAAAAGTATATAGATAAAAATCACCACTCTATTTTAAAAGAATTTTCTATTTTCCTCTAGGAACCACAACCCATGGCTTTGAACCTCCTTTAAGTTGAAAAACATAAGCATTGGTTTAGCGAAGAAAAGGAAGAGGAAAAGTACTAGAGAGAAATATTTGCCATGATCATGGTCATGCTAACACTTGGACCCTCAACCGTTACATTCATGTTATATCAACTTACCCGTCAAGCCAAGCTATGAATTCTTCGAAATGCTTCAAGATAGCTTTTATATACAATTAATATAAGTAATTATTATACAAGCTAAATGGTTTGATAGGTAAGTGGATATAACATGAATGTCAAGGTTGAGGTTTCAAGCGTTAGCATGAACATGATCATAACAAGATTGATATAATAAATGTATATGGAAGCTTTTCTCCCTTGCAATTAAAATTATATTTCTAGCTTAATTAACATAAGGCAGAAACTCCCTCAATTCATCTAATGTTCAAGCCCATCATGATTAGAATGCCTTTGAGAAAAGCCCAATTCACACTATCTCATGCTTTTTCAAAATCAAGCAATACAATCGTCAAATCATCTCTTATTCTCTTGGCCAATGCCATCAATTCGCACAACAGAATTAGGTTGTTAAAGATAATATGTTCCTTGATAAACCTTGTTTAGGAACCATATATCACCCTGTTGAGGAGTGGTTGCAACCTCTTGCAGCCAGCACTTTTGTATGTAATTTATATATTGTGTTGAGGATAGTGATTGGTCGCCACTTGTGAATATCCTCACAAGGCCCTCACCTTTCAAAATTAGAATAATTAACAACCTCTTGTAATGTCATCACCCATAGTCTCCCAAAAGAAATAGAAGAAAGATGGTGAGATATTATGTCTACCTAAACAACTATTGTTGGATAATTCATTTGTAATAGTCAATATCTCTTTTTTCTCAAAAGCTTTGACCAACTCTACATTAATTTGTGAAGTCATTACTTTCATGATGGAACTGAAAATCCTATTTTGAAAATTGATAGATGTAATTAACAATAGATCTAGATAGTACTTTTGTGGTGAGATAGTATTTTATTATAATCTTAAATATCATAAATATTATAACTATCTAGAATACTCTAGAACATTCTAAAATGTTTTTTATAAACCTATAAATACTTGACTCTTCATTCATTAGAACTTATTTGGTATCCTTTGGTCCGAGGCCCGGGCTCCTACCTCACTTTCACGTATCTTAACCGATTTTTCATGAAAGCAATGGATGTGCAGGTTTGGTGAGGTGAATGTCGTGTGATTTTCACACATTGATATAAAAATAAGGAAATAAATATTTTAGAATAAAACCATGTCTTTCACGTATATTTGTCGATTTTTCACGACACTGATGGATATGTAGGTTTGGTGGGGGTTGTGATTATTCATACATGGATATAAAAATAAGGAAATGAATATTTAAGAATAAAACATGGCTTGGTACAAGAAGATAGAGATATCGAAAAGCTTTAACAATATTTTAAAACAGACAAATATACATGAACTTATTAATATATATGAAGTTAGAGGAGAACAATTAGTTATTAATATATATGAAATAAAACAATTAGTTATCCTATGCGGAAAGTTACAGTCAGTTCATAGTACTATCAATATAAGCAAATGTAAATCTTTTTCATTATATTTGGCAATTTTGAGTTAAGTCTATCAAATACACAAACAAGTCTAATTCCATGGATGAGTTATGGAAGACTCAATTTGTTGTCACAGTTGTCTTACCGTGCTAGTTTTGGTAATGCGGACTTAAGAACATGCATGTCGTGCTACGTGCTTTGTGGTTTTACGCATGCCTTTGTTTTGTTATCATAATCCAGTACTACATAGCATGCACTTCTACATGACTTTGTATGTTTTGGTAACGCGGACATAAAACCGCAGGCTTCCCATTTGTTCACATGGTTGGAATTTCACTCACGCTTTGTTATGGACACAAGCACACGCTCAACCAAGTTGGCTCAAGTCTACATTTTGTTGATGCGCAATGCTAACATATGAGTCCAATTTGTTTACAAAGTTTTTGAACTATGGTTTGTTAAGGTTATTGTCTCCATCGTATAGTTTGCACTTGTAATGACTAAGTCATCCACAACTAGTAGAATGTAGAGTGTGTTTGCACTTCCTTAACAAACATATAGAGAAGTTCTAGTGGTTGATTTTGCACAAAAATTACGTAATCTTTGAGTGCCAAGTGCGCGGAACTTGTTTCAAGCTGTACAAAAACTTCGACTTCAAACCCTAAACCAGATGCACCTATGATCGAAATTGCTTACATTTACTTGGTCAAGATGACGCCCCTTGGCTATTACTACTACAAGGATTGCATGCATAGTTTTCATCTTTGCGACTGATATAAAGGTCTCATCGTAGTCAATCCCATGTGTTTGTATATATCCCTTAGTAATGAGCCTTGTCTTGTACCTGTTAATAGACGCATTAACATTATATTTGACCTTATAGATCCAATTACCTTTGATCAGTTTGCACCTGTTGAGTGGCGCAACGAAATCCCAATGCAGTTTGCATCTAACGCATGGATTTCTTCTTCCATTGTAGCTTGTCGCTATATATCCTTGGAGGCTTGCATGAAACTCTCTGCTTTGGAAATAGATGTTACATTCTTCATGAATGCATAATGGTGTGATATGTATCTATTGTACCCATACCACACGATGAGGTTCTTATGGCGAGGTGTTGTCACATCGGAACTCGTCCTCCATGAGCAAGAATAAAAAAGAGAAAAGATTTATAATTGATTAAATCAACCTTATTCTAATATTCAATGATATTACAACAAAAGAAATGATGTAATTGGAATGTATAAGGTGAGATCGAGTTTTAGCTATTTCAGATTAACTACATTTCTAATACAATCAAGGTAGGCTCAGAAAATTATTGGATTTGGATATAAAAGAACGGCTCAATCCTATTTAATCTTAAGGTTTAGGCTAAGGGTTTCATTTGGTCCATGGAATAAGGATAAGATTAGCTAATACAAAATAACTAATAACGTTTATTAGTTGATAAATAGTTTTTTATGACTTGATTATAGCTTTAACTTTATAGTTGTTAGTACTTATTTAGTACATAAATAGCTTTTGTTTAACTATTTCCCTAATAACTACCAATATTATTATCTTGGAACCAGCTAACATCCTTTGCTTTATTAATTTTCTCTTAGTGGTGCCAAATCGTCACAACATCCTCTCCCTCTAAACTTGTGCATCCCTCCAACATGCGCCAAAATTTCAAGCATTCCCATGATTATCTTTGACATTCTCTTTATAAAAGAAATATTTTCTTTGGTTCCCCTTCTTTTATAATAGTTAAAACCTTGAGCACATCCAAATGGGTATTCATAAGTTGCTTGAGGTAGATTGTTTGAATTCTTTGCTGACTAATACAACCCCCCTTTTACTTTGATGTGCATGATCCCATGCATTTGTTTGTTTTTAATATGTAGCAATTTTTCTTTTAAATAGCATTGGATAAATATTATTTTTGATATAAAATAAGTTGAAATAGCTAGCATTATTTGATTATAGTCATAAAGCTATTACATTTTACGACTAATAGTTGAACCAGATTGTTTTAGTGTATGTTGGAGGGATGCACAAGTTTGGAGGGATGTACGACTAATAGTTGAACCAGATAACATTAGTATATGTTATCATATGAATGAGTAATAGATAAATAATTGGCGGGTTTTAGTGTATATGGGTTTTCCACAACAATATCTATCCCCTTTGTCCTGGCACACCCCTCTACATGTAAATGCATGGACCAAAGTTGATCAACAATATCCAAGCTACAAGATGTGGAAGTCAAACTTTTCACACTACAACCGTAGTATTTTGCCAACAAGGTGACCTACCTCTCTGGTAACTAAAGTTAAAAGGTTATTATCTTAACCATTAGAGAAAAAGTTCATCGTATTTGACACCATTCTTTTGTTAAAGTCGTTTACAATGAGTTGAGCTTGATACTTAAGTTGTTCAAAGCCTAATACATATTTGTACTGAAATGCCAATTTACATGGTAGTGGCTTCTTATTGGCTAGAAATAAGTGAATAGAACTAAATATGTTTAGTGTGTCACATAGAATAACACCCAATTTCCACTTGTATAAATAAGAGTCTAATCTCTTTGTATATAGTATGTGATATTATATACTACAAAATAAATATATTTTCTCACTATCTTATTAGCATACAACCGTGTTGGGGTTACTATTAAGTGAAGAAAATTGAGTTACTATATTATTTGTCCCATCTAAAACCCACTTTTTACTTGTATAAATAGGATGTTTCCCTATATATATAGTAGACCTCCCACCATTTTTTTTCTTTTCAAATCCACAAGTTTGTCATCATCTTAAATTTTTGTATTAGTATGATTCGTTTAAATTTTTCAAGAAAAAGCAAAGTCTGAGCCTCTTAATGTTTTTAGAGAAGTTTGGATTCAACATATCTTACTATTACACGTGATATATATACTACAAATTAGATATTATAACAGTTTGTATGATAAAGTATGTAAGTTATGAGACTTTTGTGTGACTTTTCAAGTTTAATAGTTAAGTTGATTAACAGGGTTTGCACACTAGGTTGAGATTAGTTATTAACTTATGTAGTGTCAAACTGGAGAAACATATAGTGGAATAGTAACTCAAGCCATTTACTCAATTAGACTTGCACCCAAATTAAGCCAAATCAAGTTGAGTTTAGAGATTGAACCAAACCAACCTAAGCATCTAAGCGATTAAAGCCACTTAAATCTTGTTTAACTGCCAAGCTTGGACTTAGAACCAAGATGTTGCCAATATCTATTCAAAGGTATAATTCATCTCAACCATAGGAAAGGAAAAGACTAAACTCGGTTGTAGATCACCCACCACCTAATTAAGAAGTCACCCACTTGAGAGGCAAGCCAATGGAGCTTTCTAGGCACCAAGACGAGACAAGCGAGTGAACACCAAGATATCATCAATCATCAAAGAGCCAAACATTGACGCCGAAATAGTTCGACCAAAGTTAGTTGGGATGGCATCTAGAGCAGTAGCTGATAGGACCCCTTTGTAGAGGAAGGCACACCATGTATAGCAAGCGATAAAACCCCCAATTTACATGGTGTGTCATGAAGAGTAGCAGGACACTACATTTTCCATGTAACCATTGTGTGCTATTGAGCTCCTTCCCTAGACAACCAACATGGACACAGTGACAACTAGAATTAATGGGGTTTTTTTTTTTTTTACCATCACCAGAAGACCGATGCTTTACAAGTTGACATTGTGTACTTAAAGGGATTGATGGAGTGGACATCATTCATCAGTTTTTTTTTTTTAATTAAAAAGAAAAAACAAATCCAAAGAGAAAGGCTAGGCTTGGTTTATAGACATCCCACCTTTGGTCAGTTAATCTTGTCCTTAGATTGGGTCCAAGGGGGCCATCAGACTCTTGGCTTGTGGGAGTCTGCCGATGGACCGACCAATGGCATTCAAGGGACATGTCTTGTTAAAACTAGCCATATGCCAGCTTGCATGCAAGCTTGCCAGATGATATGATTCGAGAACTAGATACATTGGCATTTGTCTAAGGGGGGGATTGAGCCGATCATGCATCTTTCGCCGCCAGTTCTGGCACCAGAGCTGGTCCTCGCCCCTCTCTTGTGCCTGGGGAACGACCAACCAAACGCAGTCACGGCTACTTTTGACCTATGGGCCAAGTTGGCGAGAGCCCAAAAGGCACGAAATCCATCTGGCTCGCGGCTAAAAATGTTTCTGTCTGCAATGCGTCGAAACTTGCTCTTCTCTGTCTCTCGACCTCGCCAGATGGGGCCCTACTTCCACAAAATATAGCTTGTCGCGGCCAATCTGACAAACAAAAAAGAACAAAAAAAAAAAGCCGCTATAGTTAGCGCCGGCCATCCTTCCGCCTGGTTCTTTTTTTTTTTTGCTCTCTTTTCTTTCGTCCTTTGTCTCTACTTGTCCCTCCTCGATCGATCGCTCGTACGGCGCCTCCAACATCCCCTCTCTTTTACGGCTCGCCCAATGATTCGACGCAGTTAGTACGCAAAGTACATCTTAAGAACATCGTTGCAACTCGGGGTCACTTTCGGGTAATGTGATCATCGTCGTTTGGTCGTCGTTGTCGCGGTATGCCGCCCTGCATCTCTCTGATTAGATGGCATTCATTGCGCCTTTCGCATTTACTAAATCCACGGACACTTGTCGCGCGCTGATTAGCCGCCAGAAGCGCGAGGATGTGCAAAATGCACATACAACAATGCCTTATCCCAACCCATCACATAAAAAGTCAAGAGTGTCCAAAACATCACAGTGTCCCCTAACAGAACTCTTTGAAAGGCTTTATTTAACAAGGACTTGTTTTTCTCTGGCAACTTCTTCTACAAAAAGCCGAATCGCGGCCAACTTTGGCCCACCAGACAGAGCCCGCCCCCAGAACTCCGGCCTACAAACCTCCACGTCGTCCGCTCCACGTGGCAAACTTCGATTATTAAGGGGGGGGGGGGGGGGAAATGGAGACAAAAAAAATCTCGTCGAGATAAGGCTGCGTCACCCCCAATACACTGCTACTCTGAGGCCTTTGTTGGATTTAGTTAGGGTTTTGTCTTCTTCTGTGCTTAGCTAGCTAGCTAGTCACTTGGACCTTAACCCCCCTTTGCTCCACCTACCACCATCTTTGGCTAGTGTGTGCATGTATTAGCTAGCGACTCTGCCGCTAGATCCTTCCGGTTGTTGGCCCCTTCGACCCATCTGTTTGTCTGTCTATCTGTCTGTCTGCCTGTCTGTCTGTCTTGTCCGTCTGTCTGTTTGTCTGTTTTGCCTGTCGGAGCAACGACAAACTAACTGCAAGAAGCATGTCGCAGACTTCTGTGTTGCCACCGTCGAGACACGTATTTCATGTCCCCGGCACTCGATAGTCTGTAAGTCACATGGGACATGTCCACGACCTAGGAGCCGGATTCATTCTGCTTTGGAGCGATCGAGAGCTCGCAAAGCGGAACAGAACAGTGCATCTGCGTGCAAATTGCAGCCGTTTCCTGTCCTCACATTCGTTATCTGCAACTTCATCCATACTGGAGAGACTCGTGCTTCCGGGAGACTGGATTTGACTGCATTTCTGCTTCCCTGGCGAGATTGGTTACGGCTGGATCTGCGTGGTCTCAGCACCTCCACAACCGCGCTCCGGCATTCCATTAAATGCTTAAAATAGATGTGTTGGAATCGTTGCGACAAAAAACAAAGTTGTTTTGGCTCACATGCAATGGTTTGTTTGCTTTGATGTCATTGCAGGGAATTGTCAAACCTGTCGATGAATCGATGGAACCCGAAACCCTAAACTCTGGAAGAAGAAGAAGAAGAAGAAGAAGAGCCAGGATTCGACAAAGCATTCAGCCAAAAAAAACCCTCATTCATTCAGAAAAGCTCACAATACAGAGCCACCGTTCGTTGTGTCTACTTTCTTTGTTAGCTGACTCCTTCTGTTTCCTTGTAATTCCTTCAGAGATGATCTTGGACATGGACCTATCCCTCCAGCACTAGACATACAAGCAAAATTACACGTTGGTTTAGGGTTTCGGGTTCAGGACTTTGCTGAGATTCTTGTTTAGAGAGGCTCAGGGTCGAACAATTCAAGAAGCTATCATGTAGACATACAAAGACAAATCAAAATGCATGCCTTAAGAGACTTAGCCTCAAATTTGATGAAAGATGTATTCTTCAGCCTCAAAAGCACAAAGATCATCTGTTTTTGTGTTCCATCAGTTCCTGAGGTAGCTCTTCTGTCTTTCAATTGCATCCAAAATAGTCAATCTTACATGAGAAGCATGCTTTATGTATGGACTTCTCAAAAGTAGATCTTAAAACTGGCATTTGCTGGATTTCTCAGCAAAGCAGACAACCTTTTGAGACAGAAATCATTTCCAAAATCACTTGAAATGGATAAAGGGCTGCAGACTAAACTTGTTATATATAGAACAGCCCTTTATCAGTAGGAAAGTAAACCAATTAATGATACATATGCATCATAACTCTTTTTGACTCTGCACAAAAATTGAGCTGTTTACATAAGACAAGGCGAGGTAGACATAATCGTCAAATTTCATTGTTAACACATTAGAGTACAGTAACAGGATTTACCGCAGCATAGGAACTCCAGTTTTTATTGTTGGTTGAAATGAAATAGAAAAGACAGCATGAAAAATGATGAAGCAATTTACTGTACACGCTAGCAATCAAGACCATGCACACAAAAGGAAAACACTAGATGTGTTCAGATTACTACTATTAAGCTCCACTCTTTTCCTCTCTTCAGATTTTATTTTTTTCTTTTTGTACATAATATGCTATTCAGTTAGGCTGACCTAAACTCTAGAGAACAGCTTTAGCCACCAACAAACTTGCAAAAACATGCCAATATTTGTCTTCAGCATAGAATTGATTTCACCTTGTTAATGCTCAGCATGAAGTGATACACTGAGAGTCTTAAGTTTGATGATATATATGAGTATATAACATGAGCAATCATGTCCCTTGCAAGGAGGCATGAACACATTGCTGATGATAGGGGGGGAAAAAGGAAAGAAAGCATGCAAGCAACACTTCCGGTTTAGGGTTTGGGGCATAGGGTGTTATGGGTTTGGAGTGGCACATGCTGCTGTGGGAGTCTAAACTTTATGCATCAGCTTCTGTAACATGGACTCCACATGTATATAGATTAACTCTTACAGGCTTGTGTCGTAGAATAGCCGTCGTCTACTGTACACTAGAAAAAGAAAAGAAAACTATGAAGATGGCAACAGAAGGAAAAAAGCATAAGATTTTACAGCGAATCCATCTTCACCAACAAACCGCTTTTTTTAATCTCAGATTCATTCGGCATCCCCGATGCGATTTCATTGTGTATCACTGACATAGAGTGCAAGTCTTGGACAGTCGCATTGCAGAAGAAGCAGCGCTGGTTATTGAGAAGATGCCTCGAAATGCAACGCATGCAAGATTTGTGGTTGCAAGGAGAAAATATAGTATCAATCTCACATGCATAACAAATGCTGCAAATATCCTCCTCTTCATTGGCAGTATTTTCTGTACAAAAAAAGTCTCCATCTGTATCTCTCTTATCTCTCTCTCTCTCTCTGGCAGTATTAATACACAAGTGATATGAAGTTTCAAATTGTCAAGTCAACATTCCGTTATATTGTATATCTGTCAAGATACTCTAGAAAGTCCACATAAGAAACCATTCCTCCATACTATTATTCAATCAAGAAACCCAAAATTAGCAGCCATGACACATCGGTGTCCAGAATATGATTCTAATGCTGTCAACAACGAGAAAACAACAAGGGAACAGGTAAGAATTCAAGAATCTATCTGTGCGAGGAGGAAGTCTAAAAATCATGCTTCAGTACTTTTTGGATCCCTGCCTTCGATTGTAGCTTCGCAGCTAAATTTGGAATTAAAACGACAATCTATTCATGTGTCAGGCTGGTTACCCTCGCAGAGATATGCCGAACTTCCTGCTTTGGGTAAGGGAATTTGCGTTTGCGGCGTAAACCCTTTTTTAAGCCGGACAGCAACAACATTAATGCGTCGAAGAAGGTGTCAGTTAATTGGAGCACCTTTTCCAGTATCTAAGATTGTCACACAACCTTATATGATAGGGTGGTTAAAGTTCTAACATCCTCAATGAAAACCCATTGAAAAGGTGACAAAACACACGCACCCATGGTTGTGATATAAATATCCACATAGATTGGCCATGAAATACTGGCATCTTCCTTAGACAAGTGTCTCCGTTTTAAAATCATCCCTACCCTCGCCCACCAAAGAAACGCATTTGTTGCATATTCTTCGCTCTTTCTTTCCCTAACAAGGGAAAATATATCTAGAACTTGAAATTCCATGGGACAAGTTGGTCTTAAAAGAGTAAGTATATCAGAGTGCATCGCAAGCACCATCAGCATGAAGCAACAATGCCCACTTTCAGGCTCTAAGTGAAAAGAGTAGAGGACTTTCACTCCCATGTGGGGGATAACCAGAGGGATTGACCTAGTAGGTACAACACATCCACATACTTGTTTATCTTGATAACATAATCTTGGTCTCTAAAGCTAGTACAAGTTTACCGAGAGCATCTTCCTCCACTAGATGGCTAGTGATAACATCAAGGACTCACTTGACCCTAAGAAAGATTGATACGTGAATCTTCCACATATTATGCTGATTGCAAAGAAAGGTATCTTCAATGTGACAAGGGTTCAGAATGAGGTAGTTGATTTCCTTACCATCTAGGAATTAAATTAACCACCATCATTATTCGTTTCCCTCACAGAGCCCAAGCTGCCAAGAATCATCTTACTAGGTCAAAAGCCATGTTTCTACTAATCAGTGGACGGCAGATCTCTTATCTGCACAAATTATTAGGTATCACTGTGGAATGGAGACACCGAGCACCCTCTTTGTAGCACTGAACAACAGTTACCCCTAAAGCTACAAGGAGCATCGACTTTATATTTACAAAGCTCCACAGATTGAGTAACTTCCAAGAACTGTGATAAAAAACTATCTACCCCATACGGCGAGGGAGGAAAGATAGTATGCTATTGCCTCATTAGCAAATATGCTGGCCTCCAAGTCTCACCAGACCGAGTTTATATTTACAAGCTCCAGAGATTGAGAGGCAATAGTTAACTTTGCCCTCATGTGTATTCCAAGGACTATCAACTCCATACAGGGAGGGAGGAAAGACAGTATACTGTCACCTCATTGGCAAATATGCTTACCCCCAAATCTCACCAGATCGAAGTACAATGTGACTGTTAAACGCATGACATTTTGGCCTCAGCCATACAACCTCATCAACTGAGACACATTTAGTATAGACGTGAAGATTTCTATCACAGATCTACTTAAACATAACCATCAAAAACATGGGCCACAACATCTTGCTTGGACCTTTATTGACCACATTTATGCTTAGCACTTATATCATGTACATTCTATCTGTTTATATCGAGACATTTTAATCTCTTAGACTTGCATAGAAATCCTTACCATAGTCATAATTTACTGCAATTGCATCTTGCATATTCCCTTTTCGTGCAGCTGAAACCTCTTTGAGGTGTGTTACAAACTCCTGTAGGTTGGGCAGCCTTGCAAGAGAAGGGTCCCCTTTGAACTGTCCAAACTGTAGCATAGATGTAAATATATGAGTCTATAAATAAATGGAGTGAATGTTGTATTGTTACACTGAAATAAGAGTCCTTACCCAGTTGACTAATACAAGAGACTCAAAATTTCTTACAGCTACCGATGAAACATCAACATTGAGTAATGTCGATGCCAAATCATGCTGTATGTCCTCATTTGTGACGTTTGCTGTGGAAAGATTCAGGACTATTCCAACAAGAGGAGCCAAAATCATTGCTCTGTTTATCTTCTCTACAGAATACCCTTGATGCCTAAGCGCACTGTAAAAGAAATGCAAAATGAATACTTGCCTAAATAAAAAGAAAACGTGTTCTCTTGTTGACATCTCAAAGTGAATAATGCCGAAAAGTTGCCTTTTCTAAATGCAGGAGTAAACATAAAAGTTCCCACTTGCCTTTCAAAGAAATTTGCTTCAGCTGTAGATGTATTATGGTTCAAGACAAACATCATCAATTCACAAAGCCTTACGAGGTTCATTTCAGGGCCACACAAAAATGCTTGTGGAAGCTCCCGGGTGAAAAACTCTAGGATCCTCTCTAAGTTGCAGGAGAGTTCAAACATTATAGAACACTTTCTCTGTTGCAAATCCACAACCTGCTCAAAGATGAATCAATGCCACTAATATATTAGATGAACCAAGCAGTCTAATCCCTCCAAACAACACATTTGGAGCCCTGCTTCTGTAACCATCACATTGGTCTCTGTGCATTTATCACTTGTGTCCTTGGAAAAGAAATGATGAAATAAAACATTTACTATGTAACTATTTACCTGACGCTGCTCACGGTGGTCTTGCATATCCTTCACTGAAACTGAGAACTCTGTGATAGTCCAGTTTAGCGTGTTGAAGAGACGGTTAAGGAAAGATGAAAACAGCTTTTCATCCTCGATACATTTCTGCCTTAACAGATTCTGGAAATTATGCAAAGGAAATTATTATAAATTCATGCAAATCGCAGATTGACAATTATTCAACTGAGAGTTCTGATGCCATTACCTGAAAAACCAAAGAGCATGACTCCCCATGTGTGGATGACTTCGAAGATCCAAAGCCTGTCCCTTTACACAGCCTCAACAATATATTTGTGACAGGAATCCAAAACCTATTATCGAATGCTGACAGTAGTGCAGCTGGCATGATCCCAGTAGCAGAAACATTTGATTCAAATGCGACAACATGCTCCTTGTATTGCACCAAAACAGAGATGGATTGCAGAAGAGCATCTCGTATATCTGAATTTGCTATTCTTGTATCATTGAAGTGTGTCACCAAGAAAGTAATCTAAGAGCAATCAAAATGAACATCGTATTATACAGCTGTCTATACAATATGCTAACATGTGATAATGCTCCAAATAAACATGATTACCAGAGAGAAACTTCACAAATAACTCATAAGATTAGCAATTACAATTACATTTTAAAATAATTTCTATCATTGAAACAATGTACTTACAAGAGGAGAAAGCCCTTGTTGTAATAGAGCTGTAGGAGAAACAAATAGTGGATCACTGCGTCGTAATGCATGAAAGCAATCCAACTAACAAGCAAACATTTGATCAGTTGCAACCACAAAAAGCAAAGTTTAAGCTAGTACCATAACCCCTAAGAGGGCACACTATGCATTACCTATGTGGTGGGGATACACTTTACTATCTAATCAGTTATTACTTTAGTAAGAAGATCCTTTATTTATGATCCACAAAGAGACCAATATGTGCTGCTGCAAGATTTTGTTCTTTTCTAATAATAGCGTTTTGGGCTTTGTATCTTCATCATCTCCTGTCTTATTTTGGTCTTCTACGTTCTGATCTTACAATGATCATGATTGTGCTGACTGCAGATCTACCAGTGAGGAGAATATGACATAGACGAGTTATACTACCCCATGCGTACATGACAATCAGCGCAAGCATGTAAATTAACAGGCTTCTAAATCTTACAACATGAAAAGTTTGAGTGACAGCCAATAATATAGCCTAATGAAGCCTCATTTGTAGAAAGGGGGTAGCAGGTTGATGCTCACTAATTCACAAATAACCTGAGGATACATAACAAGGAGTTTTACTTACCAAAGTGTCAACATAGTATTCTGGTACAAAAACAAATAATGAATCCTTCTTACTCAGCACTAAAAGCAACTGGACAATCCACATGCATGTTGCAAACATGCCTCTTTGCTTCCATTTGGAAAAGAGTGAGACTTTGTACCTGAAAGGAATCAGATATACATTAAAGAACTCTAAATGCAATTGAACTTAAAACATAAATAGTAAGAAAAAAAAAAAGTTGATTCCACGATCAAGTGCCCACCAAGTGCTTTGCCGAACACACTCAATCAGATCCTCTCTGTAAACAGCTCTAGCCTCCTTCAACCGCTTCATCAAATCAGTAGATATCTTTTCATTGCGTATTTGTCTGTCTGTATCATCTAGTTGTGTAATTGCTTGCAATTGATGTTGCAAGTAGTATGATGCCTGTTGGAAATCCAAAAAACTTTATTATCCCATAATAAAAGGAGATGAGAACAACATATTCTTCATTTATTCATGGCATAGTTATTCCTGCCCAGGTCAGGAAAAAAAACTGAAAGCTTTCTTTCATCAAATCCACAATATAATTTATCATATTTGATTTACATATTCAGTAAAGTACAGCACTAGCCACACGTCCACATCTAATTCTTGGTGCTTTTTGAAAGGCAAATATTTGAGATAATTACCTGCTTGAAGTTAGGAGCGACTCCTAAATGATACAGTAGTACCATTATGTCCAACAACTCTTCTTCGCGAACTGTATCTGAAGAGAATGCCTTAGAGATGCTTCTGTTCCGTGAATCATAATAAGGAGGACTCCTGAAAATAAGGTCAACCCTCCCACTTGAACTTGGCTTCTCTTCTTCATCCTCAGTGCAATTCCGTCTGCTATGCTCAGGCCTTGACGTTCCACTGTTTTCGCTAACACTACTCACATGTATGTTATACCCTTTGTTAAGAACTCGTACAGACTCTTTATTGCAGCTAACTGAGCTGCCTAATGTTCCTGAGCAGCAGCCAGGCTTTTGCTTTCCTAGATGCGTGACCTTCCTATCACTCTCTTCTTCCATACACCCTTCCTCCCAAACTATTGTATCATAATCATCTGGTGCCAGGGCACGTGCCTTGCATAGATGACTAAATGTTCCACCAAGCCTCGCGAACTCATGGATGTACGAATCTGCATCTAGAAACAACTGCATACTGAAAGCTCTTTCCCCGCCCCTATGCAAGAAAGGAACTGATAAATCTTGAGCTTTGCCTGCAGTTCTGATGTTGCTTCCAGCGTATCCCTCAGACAAGAAACGAAGAAGTACAGTGTATACTGTCATTAACACTGAATTATCAGACAATCCTGGAGGCGGTACATTACGTGCTGCTCCCTTGTTTTTGCAAACAAGATACCTCAAAAATGACATAAAAACTGATCCAGATGGATGTGTTATACTCGACTTTGGAAAGAGAGATGATCCAGAGTCTACAAGCCGAGGTTCAGCATTAGATGGTACAAACTCCAGTAAGCACTGAGATAATTCCCAATGAAGCTCCTCAACCTGATAGAGTACGCAACCAATCCAAAGTCAAACTTAGAAGCACCACCAGGTGAAATGTGTCAGATTGTACTATAGAAAAGTTGCACCAAAAAAGAAAATAGATGAACTTACTTTGCTAATAGATTTGGACAATGCTTGAGCAGTCTGCCTCATGTTATTCTCTGTGCAAGAATCCTCTCGAGATCCTGGCCACCACACCGTTGGCATCAGCTTCTCAAGATCATACTTGTTTGGACCCTTCCTTGAAAGCAACCCCTCTAGACACAGTTCAAAAGTTTCTGACCCACACCATTGTGCCAGAAAGTCCTGTTTTCGGATCAAATGGCATGCTAAAGCTAAGTACGGATATGAACCTGTGTATGGAGACTCAGAAAGAATAATAGGAGATGTTCTGCAACCAAATGCAAGACCTTCCATTATCTCACATATGCAGTCACACATTCTTCTCGAGTCCAGAAAGGATAATATTGTTTCTAATGCAATGTCTACACTTGCAACATCATGAGGCGGTTGGTACCTATACAAGTCCATCAAGAATGGAACAAGGGCCCCCCATATAACATATTCTACAATCTGGGAATCCAACATGAGTAAGCTTGCAAGAGGGCGACAAATCTCTCTCCGGACAAGAATAGAGTCTTCTCCGAGTGTTTTTAAACGCTTCAACCTGTCAATTGGAGCCATCGCAGCAATCGCTTCTTTACTGTCTAGCTGCAGCAATCTTCTCAGACAGCCTAAAAGAAATTGAGCTCTCATCAACGGATTGATGAGGTGGTTCCCATCCTTCAATACTGGAGGAGCTTGTATTGGTTCATAGCCTTTCATCGGATATCTGAATGGCCTTGCACCGAAATTTAGATCACACCTCTCGCCTTGAGACAAAGAGATGGCAGGGTAATAAGGAAGCTTCAGCTCTGGTTTTCCTACCTCCGTGAATGCAATGCCAAGAGAGGCTCCATTCCTTAAAAAGGAAATTTCACCTTCATCTAAATTAATGCAGCATCCAATCACATCTCCTGTGACCCAAAGCTGGCCATATGGATGCCAAGATACACTCCATTTCCTCACTCTTCTTCCATCATATGCATATGAGTCTGCAGAATCACCTACACCCTCTTCTCTGGTAAAGCGACATGTTCTCGTTGCCCATCCTAACTGCTGTATACCTGCGGTCTCAAGGGTGACTTCGTACATCCATTTCCCACTTGACACGCAAGCATTTGCACGAATACTGCTGAATGCTGCCTGACTTTCGATGACAGCTCCTTGTCTGATCAGTTTAATATCCCCTACAGCACTCACCTTATCCACTGCCACAATAGCATCATTAGCTCCATTATTTAGTACGATGATACCTTCTCTGCTAGCCTTTTCTTCAATATGATGTTTTTGGAACTCCATTTGCAGATATAAATTCAGGCTTTCGAGGTTCAGTTGATTATCCAGAAAGAGAGGTTTGGTACTATCTGAATCCACATCCAGCACATAGTTGAGGCTTTGCTCCTTTGAATCTGCTGTGCTTTTATCATGGCCAACATCCAAATCATGAAGGAGAACAGATAAACCGGTTGGAAGGCCCCTAGGGCACATATCTCTTCGGAACCTTTCCATCATATCTCACTCTATATACCTGATCTAGTGAAGAACTGGTATTTGTCCAGCTCCTGCTGAAGTTTGGCAAACAATAAATAACAAATCCAATCATTCAGAGATACACAGATCATCCAATCCGTCCACAGAATGCTTCACCCGGTCTTTTCCCATACTTTAGTGATTATTGATAAAATTTAGAGTAGCACTCCCACTGGGAATCTGCAACGACTGAATTAAAAAAGTTGAACTACCAGCATTTCTCAGCATTTACCGTGTTGGAAGCAAAAGAGTAAGCAACCTTCAGATCCCGAATAGAAACAATAGAGCCAGGCTCCCAGATTCTGGCAGTCAAAGTGTGCACCAAAAAGACTGTATGTTTCTGCAGTTATTTACACTCTCCCTGTAATGCATGCAGTCCTCCCGAAGTGTGTATTCTAGCAGAACATCTGTAAACTGAACTCACTAGTCTTTTATGGTAGCACATCAGTTAGACAATCATCATGGATAGCCTGCCAGTGAAAAACAAAATAAACTCTTTACTTGGTGGAAATAAATAACTTTCCAGTCCCAGAAACCAAAATAAGAATGAGCGTGACATCTTTCCAATTTGGTATATGCAAGATAGCTCTCTCCCCTCTCCCTCGCTATGAACTAGAGTTCAATCAAACTATGATAGAAACAGAAAAAATTCACACCGTAGACACCAGATACCAATCAACAGAGAGATTATCACAGAATTCTCATGAAAATCAAATGTCGTGGCCAAAAAGAGATTTTTGTGAAATAATCTGAGACATGTTTCCAATGTACAAGAAAGGGAGACGTGTCAATTTCATATTCCAGATTCGATTGAACGCTTTCTGGTTTTGGGTAGCCCTTCGCCACATTGAAAGCTAAACATCACATCTACGACATCATTGTATGAGGAAGCTTATTCCTTACCAATATCTGAATCAATCACCTACAACTACAATGTTTTCAGACACATAGAGGAGCTCCGAAGTTATAGGGAGTTTGCAAGTGCCTCCCCAAACAGGACATAAATCAAATTTGATGTCCATTTTTCTTTTGAGACATTACAATAGAGACTTGCATTAGATTTTTTGCATGCATTTGTATCTAGATCGAACACTTAATCACGATGCTTAGGGCTTAGAGCTCCATAGAGTATTATTAGATTGTCAAAAACGTATTGTGCATGCCTACCCGAACTAGACTCCTGTACTGATTTGATGCCCAGTTTTCTTCTGGGCCATTTCAATCGACACTTCCATTGGGCTTTATTCACATATTTCTTTCACATCATTCCATGAACAATAGAATTTGTTTACGTCACTCCCTTGTTCACAGGGTCTTTCCATTCTTTGCGTTCTTATTTTCATCCTTTGTGTCGGAAGTCTTGCCCCTGATCAATCAATGATACAGACAGAACAGGCGGATTCTCTGCTTCTCAGAAAACGCAACGGCGAGAATTCGAATACAGACGCAACTACCGGCCAAGGAACAGAATGAGCGAGCCAAGGCATCCGAAGAAGGGCGTGGAGCTCTATGAGCAGAGAGGAGAGGAGAGGAGAAAGAAGGATTGTGCGTTCATCTTCGTGATCGGACGGAAGGAAGAGGAGCAAGTCGAGCCAGAAGGGGCGAAGGGGCGACAAACCGGGGAAAGAAGAAACCCTAAGGATAGGGAAGCCAGAAAACGAAGAACGGAATGGAAAAGGAAGCGGCGACAGAGAGAGAGAGAGAGGGAGAGGGAGAGGGAGAGGATATAAATACCTGCAGAAAAAGGAAGGTTACCGCGATGGAGACGGAACTAGCGACGGGCCCCGAGAGTCGAGTCGATTCGATTCGATGGAAGGAATGGCGGCGGCGGGCGCAGAGAAAGGCAGCAAGAAAGGAAGGAAGGGAGGAAAGGAAGGAAGGAAGGGAGGCGAGAAAGAAAGGAAGGGAGGAAAGGCTCGGTGCTTCCTCCTCCGCCTCCTCTTCTCGCTCTTCCTCCTTCGCTCGCGCTCTGCGTCTTCTGCGTCTTCTCCTGCGTCTTCTGCGGTCTTCTGCGTCTTCTCCTTCGTCTTCTCCTTCGTCTTCTTCGTCGCCCTCTTTCCTTCTTTCCTTTCCCCCAAAAAGAACGAGAATCTCACAGCGCCCACCATATGCCACATGCTCTCTCTACCCCTCCACATCCTCTCTCTAGCCCCATGACCGCTACCCGCATCCTCTCTCTAGCCCCATGCCCTCCACCGGCATCCTCTCTCTAGCCCCATGCCCGCCCCCGCATCCTCTCTCTAGCCCCATGCCCGCCCACCCCCATCCTCTCTCTAGCCCCATGCCCGCCCACCCCCATCCTCTCTCTAGCCCCCATGCCCCCATCCACACACTCATATGCATGATTCCCCTACCCACATCCTCTCTCTAGCCCCGTGCCCCCGTGCACATACTCCCTCTACCTCATCCTCTCTCTAGCCCCATGCCCCTACGCACATCCTCTCTCTACCTCATGCCTATACCCCATGCGCTCCACACACATCCTCTCTCTAGCCCCATGTCCCTACGCACATCCTCTCTCTACCTCATCCTCTCTCTAGCCCCATGCCCCTACGCACATCCTCTCTCTACCTCATCCTCTCTCTAGCCCCATGCCCCTACGCACATCCTCTCTCTAACTCATCCTCTCTCTAGCCCCATGCCCCCCACACACATCCTCTCTCTACCTCATACCTATACCCCATGCCCCCCACACACATGCTCTCTCTAGCCCCATGTCCCTAGTCACATACTTTCTCTAGCCCCATGCACAAACTCTCTCTAGTCCCATGCCCCCTACACACATACTCTCTCTAGTCCCATGCTCCCTTTCACACATACTCTCTCTAGCCCCCCATGCCCCCCCTTCACACATACTCTCTCTAGCCCCATGCTCCTTCCCTCCTCCCACTCTCTCTCTAATTATCTCCCCCTCTCTCTCTAATTATCTCCCTCCTCCCACTCTCTCTCTAATTATCTCCCTCCTCCCACTCTCTCTCTAATTATCTCCCCCCTCCCACTCTCTCTCTAATTATCTCCCCCCCTCTCTCTCTCTAATTATCTCCCTCCTCTCTCTAGATATGTGATCATCTCCCTCCTCTCTCTGGATATGTAATTATCTCACTTTCTTCTTTTTGGTGAAAATCTCTAGATATGTAATTATCTCTCTAGATATGCTCTCTCTAATTATCCCTCTCTCTATCCCTCTGCCTCTAATTATCTCCCTCTCTCTCTAATTATCTCCCTCTCGTTCTCTTTAATTACCTCTCCCCCTCTCTTCAATTATCCTGACTTCTGAATACGACGACAAACTTCATCTGTCTCCCTGTTGCTGCTCTCTCCTCTGTTCCCTTTCAAGTGTATCTCCTTATCACTACTATTGTAATATCTCTTTCTTCTTCGATAAACAGCAGACGATATCGCAAACGAATCTGCATCCTCGTGGATCCAACGGAGAGAGAAACCATTGACACTTTGGGCCTATTGTGAGCCTGTTATTGGGCCAAAGGCAAGTGACAGATACGGTGCCAAAAACCCCGTTTAAGCCTTTACCTTCTTCGTAGCATATCGAGCTGAACACAATGTGCATTCCGCATTCGCCTATCCGAAGCCCTAAAAACCCTCTCGATATCTCAAGCTTTTGCATGACTCTTCAATCGAGTCAAGAATTGGATTTGCTTAGCATTGGTCATCCATGAACCCTTGTCCCATACGTATTCTAGTAACATCGCATCTCAAACCTAGTTGTCTTAAATTCATTAGTATTCCTTTGACCAACCAAGACGACATCTTTAACTCTTAATCTAGCCATCTGACTAAAGCGATTTCATAGGGCATCATCTTTATTCTCCCATCACAACAGCAAGGATAGATGAAGCTGGAAATCTCTTATTAGGATGAATTTGTTTGTTGTCTTTATAAATTATACTAGATGACTTCATTGCACCAATCTCCATAACACTTTCCCATGTTATTAAAAATTATTCAGCCACACAAATTCGTGTATAGCGCACTTGCCTTCACAAGTTAATTACACTTTGTCGATTGGCTTTCACTTTATTATTCTCATAATCAATACTAGTTAATCTTCTAAACAAAGCAACTAAGGTTTCACTACTCACAAACATAAACTTGAGAAATAGAAACCCCTGAGACAATATATGCTAGTTACAAATATTTACATCATTGAGACATTTTTAAATGTCTATGTGGTCCAACCAAGAGGTACCACCCCATATTTTTGCTCTCTATGACAAGAAGATGCAACAACCTTTTTAATAGACCACAATTGAAATGATGGATAATGTGAAAGCATATACAAGAATCAACACCACTTTAAACCACACATAAAATGGTAGCATCTAACAATACTTCAACTCATTTCCAATGTTTTTTAAACACATTTACAATCTTAGTATATCATGCATTTGTTCCAATAGATAATCCTAAGTGACCTATTTTTTTACCTTTCCGTTTCATCAAACTTCTAATATATTTCTCTATGTGTATGACATACAAACTAATTTATACATATCGTCTAACAAGCAACTACAAAGAATTCTCATATTTTTATTGCCTTGATAAGTTTATTATATTGCAACTCCAAAAAATATAGCATGGTCACTTATTAAAGCCTAAGAAATACATTGTTTCCACGATAGTAATCATAAGATTCCCTAATTTAACCCTAACAACGGGAGTTGTACCTAACCTCACCATTGACCTTTAAACCTTCAACATAGTTGTGTTGCATTTTACCCAAGTTGTAGTGTAATTAAATCCATAGTTGACACCACAATAGTCTAATTGAAATGGGTCGTATTACTTTAACCTTAAGCATTGCATGAGATGTAGAATTCTATTTAAAAATAAATATTTAGTCAATTTAAACATATAACTCCCAAACATATTTGCATGAGATGCTTTGGGGCAATAATAGATAAGAGCAGATTGATGATGGGCATGCTTGATTATTTGGCATTCTAGTTTAAATGGGCCACATTACTTCAACCTTAAGACATTGATATCTTCCTTAATCACACTTGTATCGATCTAAACATACAATTTCTCAAACTCTGTGCGGTACATCAACTCTAAGTACACAAATGACTAAATAAGAGTACCATTCGTCTTCTCAACCTCCAGTTGTAACATCATGACCTTTTGCTTTGCCTCTTTTTGTAAACTTTGCAAGTGTCATTTGAACATCCAAAATAGCTCCCAAAAATCTTCGAAAATTGCAAAGCCATGCATTCTATAGCCCACGAAATATTTATACGTTGTCAAACATGAGTGTGTGTCATGACAACTTGAGGAGATGCATCAAAATCGACCATTTTGAAGCACACTATGGTCGAATTTGAAGTTGATGTCAGGTTTGAAATGTTTAGGGTAGCGATGAAATTAGGGACGTATGCTTTTCTTCAACCGAATTCTAAAGGGTGTGCAAAAAACAAAACTGGAAAACTTTGACTATGTAGTGAAATTTGTTGATTTTCCGATGAACTTTACCAAGAATCGTGCAAATTGAATTAAACAAAGTAGAGATTGTCAAATTACCATAATTTATCGGATATTACGAATTCGTGCAGGGCTGCTATAATTAGGGGTTTCCACTAGAAATCGTCGCAATCAAAAGGGAAAATAATTGTATTGTGCAAAGCACCGGAGAAACGCCCGAACTTTTCAGTCGAGTTGGTTAGATTCAAGCGTTGATAAAGAGCCTTTCATGTCGTTTGCGGAACCCGGAAGATTGAGATTGTGATCTTGCAACTTAAGCTTCAAGCAGAGAGAATCGAAGGGGAAGTCGACAGTTTAAAACCGGACGAAGTCAGGGAAAGCGGGAAGATTTCAGCAAAATGGCATCAACGAACGAACCTCTACTTCTTCTTCTCATTGTGGGCACAATATCTTGTCTAATCCTGACTTGTTCCCAACTAAGACATGCTCTTGCTACTCCCTAATTGTATCGTATTAAACCCTAAACCCCAGATGCTGCCATCGTATCATATCGTATCGTATCATATTATACCAAACCCCAGATGCTGCCATCGGTATTGCACTACATCCACCCCAGACGCACTCCATCGGCACTGGTTCAATTCCAGCTCTCGATTTTGATGTCTTCCTGTATTATATGCCCATCTGCTATTCATCTCACTCATCGAGCTTCACAACAATCGTTCCATCCATACAAGCCAGAGCCACTCTTTCGCTTAGCTTAAGGGGGTCGAGGGACAAACTCTTTGTTTAGGGTTTAGGGCGGTAAACACTCACCTTCTCATCGAATCGAGTAATGACTTGTCGGAGTTGGGAAACGACACAGATCAGAGTGACATGGTGAAGGAACCATATCCCTTGGTACAAGGTTCCATATCACATTCTTGACATTTCCTTCTCTCGTAGGTAGATCGATTGATGTGTGTCCTTGCATGCTTCACATATGCCTCCTTTGTCCACAATCATCTCTTAATCTCATCCCCGATATCATATCGAATCGTTTTTGCGTTCCGCCTCTACTCATTCCATTCCTTGCCTTTTCCAAGGAAAGCAATGAAAACACACTGCCGATTGCAATGGTGTGTGCCGCTATCGGCGAGAAGATGAATTCGGACTGGGAACCTGAATCGCACCTTCGGCAAAAACCACTTGGAATGCACGAGAATCGACGATCGCATCTGAGCTCCGGTTATGACGGTGATTGATGCCGTGCAAAATAGTAGTGGGCTGTGTTCAAGATTGGAGACACAAATATGTGTGTAGTTATTGAGTATAATTACATGCATTGTCTGTCTGATGCCTCCATAACTTGTTTGGAGGTGCATTTTTGTTTGGAGGGGTGAATACAGGCTTCTCTTCAAGCCAGGTTCTATAGAATTGAGAGTTTCCTGAGTCAGGCAGGGAATCGTTGCGAAGAAATGGGGATGCGCAGAAAGAAGGGCTTTACTTCAGGAGTCACAGATCGAAGGGCTAATTGGAGCGAAAGGAGGCGCGAGAGAGATAAAAGAGGTATTAGAAGGAAAATGTTAACACGAAGCCAGCAGATGGAGCGGCAACAAACGGAAGCTCGAATTCTAGGAGCAAAAAGGATCAATGGAGAGCTGGTTCCATCCAAATCTGCCGCAATCTTCGTCACGGGATGTGGAAATGTATTATGTATAAGTAAAGGTTAGGCAATGGGGTGCGGCGAGAGGGTTTAGGGATTAGGGATCAGGGATCAGGGATGAAGGATCAGGGATGAAGGATTAGGGATTAGGGCTTAGGGATCAGGGATTAGAGATTAGGGATTAGGATTTAGGAATTAGGGATTAGGATTTAGGAATTAGGGTTTCGGATCATGCCTAATCTGATCAGTTGCTTCCGAGGAGGGTGGATCCAACCTGCACATCGAAGGTGCGAGGCTTGTGGGGCTCGACCGCAGGCAGCTTCGGCACGACGATGGTGAGGATGCCGTCTTGGCACGCGGCGGAGATGGAGTCGAGATTGACATGGTTGGGCAGGTTGAATTTGCGCATGAACTTCCCCGCCGGCCTCTCCACCCTCACATACTTCACATCCATGTCCTGCGTGTCGACGTCCCTCTTGCGCTCCCCGCTGATCTTCAGGATTGTGTCGTTCTCGATCTGCACCTGCAGCCGAGAAAGAGGCCAGGGAAACGCTGGGGACGAGATTCAGACTTGATTTCGCTGGGATTTGGAGGGGTGGGGGTGGGAGGGGGATCTTCAGGCGGGTATGAGCTTGGCTAAGCTAAGCTGCTATGAAGGAGATGGTGATGCGGGAAAGATTCGCAAAAACCGGCATCGACGGAGGAGACGATGGTTTGATGCTGAACAAATACCGACAGGTGTTGATGGAGATGATGGTGATGCGGAAAAGATTTGCAAAAACCGGCATCGACGGAGGAGACGATGGTTTGATGCTGAACAAATACCGACAGGTGTTGATGGAGATGATGGCGATGCGGAACGAATCGCAAAAACCGGCATCGACGGAGGAGACCATGGTTTGATGCTGAACAAATACCAACAGGCATTGATGGAGATGATGGTGATGCGGAACGAATCGCAAAAACCGGCATCGACGGAGGAGACGGTGGTTTGATGCTGAAAAGGATACCGACGACAGGCGTTGATGGCGATGATGGTCATGCTGGAAGAATTGCACAAACAGGCATTGACGGAGACCGATGGTTTGATGCTGAAAAGGATACCGACGACAGGCGTTGATGGCGATGATGGTCATCCTGGAAGAATTGCACAAACAGGCATCGACGGAGACTGATGGTTTGATGCTGAAAAGGATAGACAGGCATTGATGGAGATGGTTTGATGCTGAAAGAATCAGAAAAACAGGCATCGACAGAGACCGATGGTTCGATGCTGAAAAGGATACAGACAGGCGTTGATGGAGATGATGCTGATGCTGAAAGGATGCAAACAGGCGTCCTCCATGAAGATGATGGTAATGCTGAAAGGATACAAACAAGCGTTTTGATGGAGATGATGGTGATGCTGAAAGGATACAAACAGGCGTTGATGGAGATGGTGATGCTGAAAGAATGCAAACAGGCGTTTTGATGGAGATGATGGTGATGCTGAAAGGATGCAATCAGGCGTTTTGACGGAGATGATAGTGATGCTGAAAGGATGCAATCAGGCGTTTTCATGGAGATGATGGTGATGCTGAAAGGATGCAAACAAGCGTTGATGGAGATGCTGAAAGCATGCAATCAGGCTTTTTGATGGAGGTGATGCTGATGCTGAAAGTATGCAAACAGACGTTGATGGAGATGGTGATGCTGAAAGGATGCAATCAGGCGTTTTCATGGAGATGATGGTGATGCTGAAAGGATGCAAACAAGCGTTGATGGAGATGCTGAAAGCATGCAATCAGGCTTTTTGATGGAGGTGATGCTGATGCTGAAAGTATGCAAACAGACGTTGATGGAGATGGTGATGCTGAAAGGATGCAAACAGGCATTTCGATGGAGATGATGGTGACGCTGAAAGGGTGCAAACAGGCGTTTTGATGGAGATGATGGTGATGCTGAAAGGATGCAAACAGGCGTTGATGGAGATGCTGAAAGCATGCAAACAGGCGTTTTGATGGAGGTGATGCTGATGCTGAAACGGTGCAAACAGGCGTTGATGGAGTTGGTGATGCTGAAAGGATGCAAACAGGCGTTTTGATGGAGATGATGCTGATGCCGAAAGGATGCAAACAGGCGTTGATGGAGATGCTAAAAGGATGCAAACAGGCGTTGATAGAGATGCTGAAAGGATGCAGCAGGCGTTGATGAAGATGATGAAAGGATGCAAATAGGCGTTGATGGAGATGCTAAAAGGATGCAAACAGGCGTTGATAGAGATGCTGAAAGGATGCAGCAGGCGTTGATGGAGATGCTGAAAGGATGCAAACAGGCGTTGATGGAGATGGTGATGCTGAAAGGATGCAAACAGGCGTTCCGATGGAGATGATGGTGATGCTGAAAGAATGCAAAACAAGCGTTTTGATGGAGATGATGGTGATGCTGAAAGGATGCAATCAGGCGTTTTGATGGAGATGATGGTGATGCTGAAAGGATGCAAAACAAGCGTTTTGATGGAGATGATGGTGATGCTGAAAGGATGCAAACAGGCGTTGATGGAGCTGCTGAAAGCCTGCAATCAGGCGTTTCGATGGAGCTGCTGAAAGCCTGCAATCAGGCGTT